>JAVYIG010002244.1:0-261600 GCA_035222895.1 Strongylocentrotus droebachiensis | reverse complement strand
GTTTGAAGTAAATCGGACCAGTAAAAATAAAGTTATTAGGGCCTTTGTCGAATACTTTTTGATGTAAGCTTTACTATTTCACATTATCAACTATCATAAAATGGGACAAATCAATTTTCACATACTTTAAAAAATAGGGGGCACAACTGTTTCGTGTCTACGCACTTTTTGGAGACCTTTAGTACACAAGACACAAGTCCAAGAATGAGCAAAAGTCAACACATGCAGCTGGCTATTGCAGATTGTGTGATGATTATACATGAATAATTAGTTAGTTGTTTTATTGTACTCTTAATATAGCAAAGCCACGATCGAAGTAGTTCTATACCTGATCAATCTGTCACATACTTTCAGAAATTGGGGGGGGGGGGGGGGCACAATCTTTCCGTGTCTACGCACTTTTGGAGACCTTTAGTACACAAGACACAAGTCCATGAATGAGCACAATCAACACAGCCATCTATTATTGATTGTGTGATGATATACATAGGACTAATTAGCAGTTAGTTGTTTTATTGCGCTCTTAAATTTGCAAAGCCACGAAACAATATCTATACATGACCAGATCGCGTGACTCTTAGGGGACGGATTCAGGATTTTGCAAAAGCGGAGCAGGGGAGGGGCGGGTCCAATCCTCGAAAAATCTGACAAGAAGACAACAAATAGAGTAAAGGTCTTCAGGTTTTAAGAGTGGGAATTGTACACAAAAGTTCTATGTGACAAGAAAAAGAGGGTGTCCGGACCCCAACCCTCCTCTCTCTCTCTCTCTCTCTCTCTCTCTCTCTCTCTCTCTCGATCGAACCTATGCTCTCTACCTTTCGTGCTCACGGACATATATACTTTCTGTTTATCAAGGGGTTTTGAAGGGTGTGGAAGTAGAAATATTATGAGAAACAGAATAGCGAAAGTTTGAAATAAATCGGACCAGTAAAAAGAAAGTTATGAGGGCCTTTGTCGAATACTTTTTGATGTAATCAATTTTATTACATACTTAAATAATATAAAACTTGGTAGGGTATAAATAATGCAGTTGTTAAATGTATTATCCAGTTCAATTCAATTCAATTCGATTGATTTTATTCAATGAAATTGTAATTTTATTTGCAATTAATATAATTATATTACAAAAAAAAATACAATGATCAGAAATAAAACAAATATAATAGCAATGGCACGAGAAAATATAAACTAAATTGAAGCAGAGCTTGATGAAGTATTAGTTCCTTAGATGATGTTTTTACAATACGTCTTAAAAACAAAATAAACAGAGAAAATCAATAAGTTACCAAATAGGTTTCAATAAAGAAATTATGAATTTGGGGAAGGAGATTTTTTTAAAGAGGAAAAGATGGGGAAATAGAAGAAGGCAAAAAATAAATAAATATAAAAAAGGACAAATGAATGATTGCAAAAGCTCTAGAAAGATAGTCTATTCATTATTAAAGTTCCTCTAGAAATAAATTATTAATGCTGGAATGTTGAATCATAGGGTCATATTGTTTTCTGGGCCAGACTATAAAAACAAAAAAAAATTAAATTCCTGTAGGCCAATTCGGAAACCCGCATCAGGGCTTTTCGTCGTCGTCGTATAAAATTATGATAATCATGACAATTTCAAGCAAATTCGTTTGATGGAGAGAAAAAAATATGTGGTATTGTAAAGGGCAGTATGGCACATCGAATGTCCTCACGAAGTTATCTAATTTATGAGGCTTGAACCGACTCATGCCTTGTCGCACCTGTCTCTGACAGGTTTTTATGACTACCTGTATATGTTTTGATGACCATGATGCCAGGTAGTGTCTGCCCATAAATTATGACAAAATTGCTTTTGATACCTAATTAAGCAAGCCGCAACAATTAAGCAAACAGACAAGTCGGTTGTTCTATTTCCTTCTGAGAGCAACATGCCATTATCAAAATATTCAGATCGTCGTTTTATCTGTTTCCTTTATTTTATTTCATTTGTTCTCTTTGCCTGATAAAATATGTTTTAGTGGATAAGTTCGATGTTACCATGATTTATTTCATGTTCATATCTGTTTCAACTTTATATGATATTCTTTTTACTTTACAAATTGAGCATCTTCGTGGAGAGATGTGGTTCTTTAGCGATGTATGGAGACCCCATCCTGGTTACGGATGACGATCGAGAGCAAAAAGTAACCGGTTTCGAATTCTCTTCTTCTTCTTTTTGTTCTCGTTTATCTCATTCTACTCCTCCTCCTCCTCTCGATATTCTGTTCTTAATTGGCCGGAGTTCCCATTCAAAATTCTTAGAAAAACTGACCACTAAATATCTTATATAATAACGAATGACCATATTGTGATTTTTTTTTACGGGGAAATTTGATATAGAAGTGGGGTAATTTTGCAACCTAAAAACAAAAAATATAGGATGAGAGGGCCAGTGACCACTTCCACGACCAGGCATTTATTTTGCCTAACACGTAATTTTACTAATGACTAGTCATTAGTAAAATCATGTTATAAAACATCATTTTATAAAACAAATAAAACATCATCTTATAAAATAAATAATACACATCATTTTGTTCGGGCATTAGTGAAATTTCCCACACTCGATACCTTCGAAACAGTCCAAACACAATTGTCTATCGAGGCAGGCATGTTAGACTGTTCCAAGGGTATATGGGTAATTCTTACCAATGCCCTCACTGCTGTGTATTATTTGTTTAATATATTTGTTTTCTTCTGTGTTTTGTTCTGTGTCTGTTGTGGCCTAACCTATTCATGATTGTTTATGCATCTGGGGGTTACCAAACAGGGCCTCACGGAAGACCACCACTATATTGGTGAAAATGTGCAACCCTGTATAACTGTCAGAAATAAGTAAATCAATAAATAACTAAATCAATCAATTAATATTGATATTTTAAGAATTCTCGGGGGCTAGTGGTCCTTGCTCCTCCAGCCCAACTGTCAGCACATTGCATTCCAACTCCCTGGTCAAACAAGAGCAGAGATGTGGCCCGTAACAGTAGCTAGAAAACAGTACTCATGTATTACGTAATTCGCAAAATAAATCGGACTATAGGGTCCACGGTTTGACCATGGAACCGAGGACGCCAGCTCCCGTGGATAACACGGGACAATGGGTACACACTATGGGTGCGTTTAATCGACACTTTTTCACCCTAGAATCACGGTTTCTAAAGACGTTTAGTTTAAAACGCAATGCGTTCAAGCGATTTTTTCGTCGGTCGTAAAAATAAACGTGTTTGAAAACACAAACATGAAACGCTGAAAAAGATGCGTTTTGTATCATGATTCAAAAGAATCACGGTCGCTAAAATTCGATTGAACGGACGGAGTTCTCAATCATGATTGTATGACGAAGCCTCTTCCGGTTTGGGAAAAACCGCGCGCCCGCTTTGCATGCAATTTGCGTTCACTATACCATCGTGGCCTGTTCCGTTATGTTATTCCTTGTTTTTCCTTCTATCTTTTTCTCTTTCTGTCTTTCCTTATGTTATTCTTTGTTTCTTCCTTCTATTCTTATGTTATTCTTTTTTTTTTTCCTTCTATCACCTTTTCTTATGTTATTCTTTGTTTTATCATTCTATCATTTGCTCTTTCTGTCTTTCCTTATGTTATTCTTTGTTTTTTTTCCTTCTATCACCTTTTCTTATGTTATTCTTTGTTTTTATCATTCTATCATTTGCTCTTTCTGTCTTTCCTTATGTTATTCTTTGTTTCTTCCTTCTATACTTATGTTATTCTTTGTTTTTTCCTTCTATCACCTTTTCTTATGTAATTCTTTGTTTTAAGCATTCTATCAATTTCTCTTTCTGTCTTTCCTTATGTTATTCTTTGTTTCTTCCTTCTATCATCTTCTCTTATGTTATTCTTTGTTTTTATAATAATATTCTATCACTTTCTCTTATGTTATTCTTTGTTTTAATCATTCTGTTACTTTCTCTTTCTATCTTTCCTTATGTTATTCTTTGATTCTTCCTTCTTTCACCTTCTCTTATGTTATTCTTTGTTTTAATCATTCTATCACTTTCTCTTTCTGTTCTTCCTTATGTCATTCTTTGTTCCTTCCTTTTTTCACATTCTCTTTCTGTCTTTCCTTATGTTATTCTTTGTTTCTTCCTTCTATTTTTATGTTATTCTTTGTTTTTCCTTCTATTACCTTCTCTTTTGTTATTCTTTGTTTCTTCCTTCTATTCTTATGTTAGCTTTGTTTTTTCCTTCTATCACCTTTTATGTAATTCTTTGTTTTAAGCATTCTATCACTCTCTCTTTCTGTCTTTCCTTATGTTATTCTTCGATTCTTCCTTCTTTCACCTTCTCTTATGTTATTCTTTGTTTTAATCATTCTATCGACTTTATCTTTCTGTCTTTCCTTATGTTATTCTTTGTTTCTTCCTTCTATCACCTTCTCATTCTTTGTCTTATTATTGCGATCTATGCTCAAAACAGCAGTCGACAGTCGGCCGTAAACAATTCCAGAAAGCGCGCGCCGAAGTTCCTGGGCCATACTGCGCAGTGTGATGCGCAGTGGTTTGGCTCGCAATGAGCTAGAATCAGCGTTGATGAAAAATCGCTTGAACGCAAACCGCAGTGACCTTGCTTTTTGTAACGGCGTTTTGAATTGTGATTCATGTTTGTGATTCTAGCTTCGAAAATTCGATTCCCTGGTTCGATTGATTTCACAACTCCCTGTTCGCACGTAATACAGGTCGCTAGATCTTGTTACAGTTATTTCGGCTGGTACATAATATAATATAAAGTAAAGCGTGACCCATCAACACATTCTGTGTTATGCGCAATTTTATAGCTCGTAGGCCTAAACATTTCATAAACGATATCTCGCATTTTATACATGATGCAATCTTAACGAGGTGACGGGAAATTCGCTATTGGCAGAGAATTTGGAAGATATAAATTGGACTTTGAAACATACAGTCATCAGCCAGACGGGATCTACATACACTGGCATATGGTCATTGATGACTTGGCGTAATAGTTTATTCTCGAGAATGAATGTGGGTCAAGAAGGCCGATAAACAAGTTGGGAAGCCGCATGTCAAAAGCTTGACTCAAAGGATCAAATGGTGCTATAGACACGAGGAGCTGATAGTTAGGAAGAAAATCAGCTCATAAAGCGAAACAATTATAACGGAGCCATCTAATTATCCGACAGTCTGAGGAACTAAACGAATTCGGACAGACATCGAACAAAGAATCATAATCCTCAAGCGAGTTTCTTTCTTCAATTTGTCTACACGTATGATATCGACTTTTTTATACATACTTTTTGCTGAACAAGGACCATAAGGTAAGGTTACTTGACTCTTTTGAATCAAATTTGTGAAAGTCTAATTATATTTTTGCAGGGACAGGTTCTTTATTTAAATCTAATAATTTATTATAGGACGTGACATATATGAATTATATATCAACGAAAAGTTTATAAGCTATATATTAAAATACTTTCAATAACTTGCCATTTTAGGGTCTGTCAGAGGAGAAACAGCTCGATCTCTGAAAACTCAAATTTTAAGCTTTGAAAATCGGAAGTTGTCGACCTAAAAGCATGCTATCGACTTGATAACATCATCTTATGTGGAGTACGCATATTCAAAATGACTTTGCATTAATTAAACACGGCTAATCGCCTCTGCTATATAGGTGACACGATGGGGTCCATGCACATAATGTTATATGACGACACGTAGTGTAACTTCGGCAAATTTGACCCCTATTGGCCCGTAATTTGAAGGGGTGTGCACAAAATGAGGTTTTATCAAATTTGCTTTTGTGCAATACTGAAAGGGAAACTACTTGTTATTTCTTTATTTTTGTTTTTCTTCGTTCATTCAGTTGTCCACTAAAATAAAGTTGTTTTTTCATCGGATAAGGTCTTTAACAAAAGTTCCACTTATCATATGTTAGCCTTCCCCTTGCCTCTTGCAGTTTTGGAATTGAATAAATAGATATGACATCTAAGAAATCATACCCCATAGAAATCGTGTTCAGCTATACGTCATTTTAATGGTCGCCTATTTCAGTAGCTAACAGACAAGGTAGTTAACATTGCCTTGGGTTAATTGACTTGCTTTTCGAAAGACTTTGCGATCGAGCGTGTTTATAATTAACTGCCTAGTAGACTGTGAATGCATGAGACATCGATCGCTCTCTGTGGTGGTTTACTTGATTGTACATGTATTATGCGTAGCCTGTTATGTAATATGGTCTTCCCAATACATTCCGGTGACCTAAACAATACTTCACATATATTTAATGCATTGGATCAGATAATTTACCAGGCACTATTATGCCCATTTATACTAAAGTTTGCTATGCCACTGTATGTATTAGTACGAGTAAAGTCACTGATGTATAAACAGATGGATGTATCAGTCAATTAATGTACAATAAAAAGGAAGCATTAGGGCTCCAATATATAAGTTGCAACATAAATCAGGCTCTAATTACCCTCATTGTGGATTAACACGAAGTCGTGTACGATTCACTTATCTCCGGCCCACTGTTGCGAGATGCCCTATTTTCTTTTAGCGACTATTTTATAGTTGAACGACTATGCTCACTCATACGTGAATGATATGATTCAAATTGCATTCAATTTTAAAGAAATTTATTAATGTTCATTTTGATATATGAAAGACAGGTTTATATTCGATATTTATTTTTAAATTTGAATTATAAATAGTGCCCATTTTTCCCGTTTCCTTCTTTGCCAAGACATTTTTTTTAGGTTTTTGAGAGTGATTATTGTAGAGCTTATTTTAATTTTCGTATCTCCATTGCTCATGATAGAATCTAGAGAAAGCCATGCCTGACATGCAGTTAGAGGAGGAAGGAGGGGGTGAAAGAGTCGACGATTTCATGACGTCAGATGGGGTAGACGTGACGTTTTCGGGTGAGTTCTCACTGTACTAGCAATTTTCCAAACGGTGTGTACGTTACCTGCCTTACAAGTTAAAAGTACTAAGGTTTCATCATCATCGTCATCGTCAGAATAATTGAAAATGGAGATTGTTTGTTTGTTTGTTTGCTTGTAGTTATGCATTTTTGTCATCCACTGACTATACAGTGCGTCCCCGAAAAAACGAACCCGAGAATTACCGATGTTTTATCATAACTTAATCACAATTATGATTAACAAATATTACATATCCGTAAAGCTTAGATCCTCCTCTTTCATTTAATGCAACTTATATGATGCATATTTCACGGATGAGTGATTCAAAACATTTTGAAGAAAAGGTACTAAAAAGTCATTCGGCGAACGGTATCTGACTTTCAAAGAAAGAAAGAAAAAAAAAAAATTCTAGGAAGTTCATTTTCTGCCCTTTCGTTGACGATCAGCCATGCATGAAGTCTTTCGCCTTCTTTGTTAATATTAGGGCAGACAGCCAGTGGAACGGATTCGTTCCAAGAATACATCCAAGAATATTTCCTTATGTTGATTATCTCGAAAGACTTTGTGATTAATAGCGTCTAATTTATTTCTACAGACGACGGAGTCCAAAACACAGCGGTCGCCTTGGCAACCATGGGTGAGACGACGACCAACGTCGGGATGGTCGTGCCCGGTGATGACCACGACCTTTATGAGAGGACCCCTAGGAAATACCAGGAAGAGAAAGACGGGTTTAAATACAAGGAAAGCATGAAACTGCTTATACCTATTCGTCTTAAGCCTACGTGAGTTTCTGAATTATTTTTTGTTAAAGATGCATAGTAGTGGGCTCTCAGGCTTGTGGGGATTTCGACACCATAAGAGTTTTTGTTTTTACCCCAAAACAGGCGTTGTCAATCACCAGGATAAGCCTTCAGTTTGATGACCAACAGGCCTTATGTAAAGCTATGTATTCGCCATCAATCGCCCCAGATGGAAAAGTCATTATCTTACATTTCCCTCACCCGAAGAATCTCCGAAAGAGTAGAGGGTATTTCTTGATGGGACCACGACTTTGCTGTGTGCGGGACTTGAACACCCATTCATGGTATTTACACCAAGTCTGGTGTCAGCGATTTATACCCTAGTGCACATGGAAACTGACTACCATCTCTTATATTTATTAAGATTTAAATCCGACGCTGAGTTTAGGCTTTTATTTATTTTATTTGTCCCAAATCGGGTTTAATACAAAAAGTTAGTCTGCAGCTGAGGTCTCAGCTTTCCGATGAATCGAAGTAAACGCTTGAAAAAGTGTTTCACGTCGAAAAAAAAGTCTTCGACAATCTGCAATAAAGACTAATGGACTACAGAGACAACTTTCATGTCTCTCTAGGATCTTCCTTCTCCCCCTGTTTGAATGTACTTATCTTTAAAAAAAATTGTTTTTATCTTTGCCTAGAAATGAAGAATATTCGCCAATGGATCACTGCGGTCTTATATCGTTCATTTGGCTCAACTGGATGTCGTCTCTATTCTTCAAGGCTTATAAGAGAACTCTAGAGTACTCAGATCTGTGGACCATGTCGGACTATGAACGAGGCGATTACAACGGTGACAGGTATGATGGTGGGCAGGAAGGAAGACGATGATGATGATGGTGATGGTGATGGCGATGATTATGATGATGATTATGATGATGAGAGGGGTGATGACAGTATGGTAAAACGAGGGCAAGCAATGTAGACACTGTACCCTTTTTATTGCTTTCCTCCATTCCTATGCAAGTAATCAGATCGCATTTTTAGATGAAACGCCATTGATGTTATGTTGTTATTATGTTTTATAATCTGTCTAATTTTGTACATTTCCTTGTAACACACATGTACCAGTGAACAATGAATTTCCATATTATGGACAATAAATCAATTCAATTCATGACGAGTTGAATCATTGTGCTCCTTGTCCCCTTGCCCCAACGGCTCCACAGTCTTTCATTGTGGTGGTAGAAATGGTTCCTGTTACTACACAATGCTGCTCCGATTCTTTGAATCTAGTTATGGCCTTATGGATGACCGCAAAAGGGCCCAATTTGTAAGGGACAGTAGGAAATACAGGTTAAAAAGAAAGAAAAGAGAAGGGGTCCTCATTACAAGAGAAATAATGGAACTTATATGAAGTGAAAGGAAAGAAGCTCTTTTCCTACATAAACAAGAGCACTCGATCTTGGGGTACTTGAAAAAAGTGGGGGTGGGCGCTGTGCCCCTCCAGCCCCCTCCCCCGATGATGATGATTATGATGAAAACTGATAATGGTGATGGTACTGATGATGTCGATGCTGAAGGTTTTGATGATGAAGGAGATGGTGATGATGATGATGATGATGATGACGATGATGTCGCTGATGATGGTATTGATGATGAAGGAGATGATGATGATGATGATGAAAAAGGTCATGAAGATGATGATGATGAAGAAGAAAAAGGTGATGATGATGATGATGCTGATGATGATGATGATGATGATGATGATTGTGATAGTTATTTATGCTCTTAGTAGGCGATATGAACATACTAAGACAAAGCTAGGTATAAACGTAACTCATAACTAATCATGCTCCGTGTATGATGAAATAAATGAAAATTACCGTCATGAATCACACTTCCACAATTCAAAAAAATGTATCGAGGATAATAGGACATCTCCCATGAACTGTCATCTCATACAACTACATACCACTTGGAAAGTTATTCTGGACAATTTCCCCCTTGGATAGGTATCTCAGAGACAACACCTACGACAACTACCATACAGAATCCAATAACTAGTACACGATCTGGCATGATTTGTCGGTGGTAATTGGTTTAACTATCATAGGGATAAGTATCCTAGGGGGTATTATCCTATGAGTAGAATTTAGGGGGTATTAGTTTTAGGAGTAGTTGTCCAGATAGTTTTTCATTAGTAAAGGCCCTAAGGATTCAACTGTCATTGAATTTTTTTTCAGCTGGTAATTGTTTAAAGGTTAGTTGTCCTAGGTCAAGATTTTAGAGGGCAATCTTTAGGGGGTAGTTGTCCTAGAATGTGGTTTTCTAGGGGTAACAGTCCAGGGAGAATGTGTTCGGAATATTTCATCCGGGTTCAGATTTTGGGTAGTGGTCCTGCTACAGTTAGAGCGGAATTCTGCTTCGGTTAAAGAGAATTTTTTTTTCTTTTAGATTTGAGAAACTATGGGCGGAAGAAGTTGCTCTGAAAGGGAGCGAGGAGGAAGCATCGATGGGAAAAGTAGCCTTTCGGTTCGTTCGGACTAGGCAGATCATATCCGCTACTGTCTTGGTGATATCAATGATGTCTTCATTCATTACGTCGGTGAGTATAATTATCGAGAGACTGAAGTATGACTGCCACTAGGCGTTGTGGCGTGCGCCTGTAATCCAGCTAAAATGTGGAAGTTACAAACTGATTCAGCCTAGGACGCAGGTTCGAAACTGAGTCACGTCTTTCGGATGGTGACGTTAAAGGTCGGTCCCCAGACGTAAATAATCATATCTGATTGATACACGTCTGTAAAAACCCAATTACACACACACACACACACTGTTAAGGTCTTTGTAAGACAATAGGGACTTTTAGATTTGCACGACGAGAACGTGGACTGCGACATGCACTATGAACATGACAGACAAAGAAAGCGGACAAAATATACAGTTCCTCAGGTAGACAAAGGAACATCCCTTCACTGCTATTAATAAAAAAGGTGAGTATGCATGTAACACCTGTTCTACACATTTTTACATAATAGCAGTGAAGGGATGTTCCTTTGTCTACCTGAGGAACTGTATATTTTGTCCGCTTTTTTTGTCAGTCATGTTCATAGTGATGCCACATCCTTTTAAGGCAATGTAACGACCTTTTACTGAAGGCACTGGTAGTGCCCGGCAGTGCCTTAAAAGGACACCACATTGCCTTAAAAGGATATCACGTGTAGCAATCCTCGTTCTCGTCGTGCAAATCTAAAAGTCCCTAATGATATTATTTCGATCAGTAAGAACACTTTCCAAGATAATGACATTTTCCTTTATAAAGCAATACCATATCGATAAGTTCCAAGCATAATGGTTTACGTTCTTCGTAAAGCAACATGGCAGCGGCTATAAAATTCTTCTTACAATTGTATGCATATCCCTGTTATAACGATAAGGGGTCTTAGCAACAATAGTCATATCATAAAGTTGTAATGAGAAGAGTAAAATATCTTGTTATTCTGTTTGACTGTGAACAAGTCCGAATCAATCGTAGCTCCGAACGCGAGAGATTGGAAATTATAAAATTGTGATATAAACAGCGCTCAAAATACACGGGGGCGGTGGGCGATTCGCCCCCGTGAGCTGCATAATCGCCCCTGTCAGGTTGCTCACGGGGGCGATTGCAAAATTCAAAATCGCCCCCGTGGAATTATAAAATAAAGATTATCTTTTCTGTTATAACTTTAACACAATATTGAGTTTCAATTTACAAACCTTAAACCAATGAAATGGGACTTAGATTAGCGTGCAAGATTTCTCGTTCTATGAGTAGGCCTATTATTACCGATTCAGCTCGCAGTGCAGTGCCGCCGTCAGCAGTGGTTATAGGCCTACTAGCTGTGCCGTTAGTAACGGTACGTGTGGACGCTGCCGCGCCATGTCTGCTGGAGCTATGGAGGCGATCGCGCAAGGGCAGAAACCCCGGCCCCCCCCCCCCCCCCACTCAGGGGTCAGAATAACCGCATGCGTGTTGCCAAAATGTCCGGTAAAGGGGTACTTTTCGTGCGACAAAGTCCGGCCCGAGAATTGTAAAAAAAAAGGGGTGTATTTGACTTTTCACCCGGAGATTTCTTTAAAAAGGGGGTGTTTTTTTTCTTTTCTCTCATCTCCTTGGACTCCTGAGAAATTATTCCGAATATAGGGGGGGGGGGGTACATTGAGCATTTTTCCTGATTTAGGGGGCTCTCCAAGGCAGGAAAAGCCCGCGAAAGGGGGGTTCGAAAATGTTGGCAGTCCTCAGATAGGGGGTGCCGTTTCAAAAAGAGGGAACGAGCACAATTATGCGTACCCTAAATAACACTGAGTGGGGGGGGGGGGCAGAAACATGGTCATGGAGAAGTTTTTCGTTGTGAAAAGCGGAAACCCGCTGAAATCTGGTGATTTCAAATGACCAGCAAATAATGAACCTCGACCAGTAAATCAATATAAGGGACTTTTAGATTTGCACGATGAGAACGTGGACTGCAACGTGTGACCTCCTTTTAAGGCACTGCCAGTGCTTAAAAGGACGTCACATGCCCGGTCACATGTGACTGCCAGTGCCTTAAAAGGACGTAACACGTCCACGTCCACGCAAATCTAAAAGTCCCTATTGAGAAGAAGAGAAAGACCAAGATGTCGTGGAATGATGGATATGGTAACATGGGCAGATCTACGGGGGGGTTAAGAAGAGGAAGACCAATATGTCGTGGAGTGATATGGTAACATGGGCAGATCTACGGGGGGGGGGGGGGGGTTAAGAAGAGGAAGACCAAGATGTCGTGGAATGTTATGGTAACATGGGCAGATTTACGGGGGGGGGTTAGGGGGTTGAACCCCCTCCTTCCCCCTCCCCGGCCCCTTGGGCTGCCAAGTGAAAATGTGATGTGCATAGAAAAACGCCATTATGTGTCCAGATCGACCCACACAGTAAGATGTTAGTAGATGCAAGGAAAACAATACGGGGGTTCAAAATAGCAACAACAACAAAAAAAATCGCCTCGCCGCTATGCGGCTCGTGGACGATGCTTCGCATGTAAGTAGATGCCAGGAAAACATCACTTACGGTGGTCAAAAATCAGGGGCGAATCCAGCCGGCGGCAGGAGGGGGGGGGGGGGGGGCAAATCTTGAGAAAATATTTATCGGCGAATCAGCCAGCCGGCGATCGGCGAATGAGCGGAGGGGGGGGGGGGGGGTGGGGGGGGGCTGGATAAATGCACATATATTTGTTTTGGGGGTCCAGTTTTTTTGGAGCATTTTTGCGCCGACTCAGCCGGCCGGTGAATATTAAAGCGGGGGGGGGGGGATGCTTTTTCAGGGGGGGGGGGGGGGAGGTGAAGCGCCGTTTTAGCATGACTTTCTTTTTAACTCTTACTTTCACCTATCTCAGATAACCCTAAGTTTTTTGTCGCTGCTGTATATGTAGTTGATAATGCATGATTAAAATGAAGAGAGAGAGATAGAGAGAGAGAGAACCACCATCATTTTGCAATGGTTCAGGGTTTGTGGAATGTACATTTGAAACCGTTTCTTAGCGTCTCAACCCTAAAAAAATAACGAAACTATTTTTGAGGAAAAGCATTGTACTGAACTGAATAAAGAATAATAGCTTTATATTGGCTCATACTACTACTGATACGGGCTAAAGACAATGTGGTATTTGTATAGAGGTATTCTAAAATGACATTCTGATAATCAACATTTTGTTCTGGTATCATAATGTATATATTACGCATAATACAACTGATCTTTATGATTTCTTAACGTGACATAGCTTCTTCTCCCCCTGCAAACAAAAAAGAAAACAAGGTTATTTAATAAAAGGATCATGCGACAAATAATCATTGTGATTCAAATTGATGCAAGGATTTTTTTTTGAATAAGCAATGCTTTTCACCAGAATCTTCTTTGTAAAAACGACTTTTACAAATCTCAGCCATGCAATTCTGCCACTGTGTTGTAAGATCACTTTCAGATTAGGAGAAGTGTAATCTTTGATGAGTATTTTACATTGAATGGAACGTCTCAACACAGTAAGCATGGCTGAGATTTGTAAAAGTTGTTTTTAAAAAGAAGATTCGGGTGAATAGCAGTGCTTATTCAAACAAATATTCGCATCAATTTGAATCACAATCATTATTTGTCGCTTAATCCCTTTTAATGGCCTTGTTTTCTTTCTCGTTTGCAAGGGGAGAAGAAGATATGTCACGTTAAAGACATCATAAAGATTAGTGTTGTATGCGTATATATTATATACACAGGCCCCGCGGAACGTTTATCAAAGTGGGGGCTAAAGTATTTACGGTCATGTAGAGGGTAGCGAGCGTAAATTGGTGTGGGGGGGGGGGGGTTCAGGGGTTTTAGGCATTTAATTACGGTCAGAGAAGCACAAATATTTTGATGCCGCATTTGTGTCACTGGCAGGTCAGGGGGGGGGGGGCGTTTTTTATTTTATTTTTTAAAGTAAAATTTACGTTACTATCATATTTTTTTTACCGGTTTGGGAGGCTAGGAGGGGGGGGGGGGTCGGTAGAATCGGCCCGTGGATCCGCGCCTGTCCAAAATAGCACACACACAAATCGCCTCGCCGCTACGCGGCTCAGTAAAGAAAGAATGTAAAGGTTGCTCCCAATAATGAGGAGGAAAAAATGTGCAGAACGGGAAGAAATCGAGAGAATGTCATCACGGGATGAAAGTCAGTAACAGGATATTTGTATAAAAAAGAGCCCCCGTCAGTACTAAAAGAGCCCCCGTGAGAAGGCTCACTGGGGCTCTTTTTTTTTGGGAAGAGCCCCCGTGGACATAAAATTAATTTGAGCCCTGGATATAAACCAAATTATTTCGATGTCGGAACACTTTATTTAAGACAATGCAATTTTGTTGTTGTGCATTTAAGGTTTGGCAATACAGAATATCATGAAAAGATATGAAATCTATCAGAAAAACATACAATATGACATGGCCTAAACAAACTATCCCGATGTAGACGAAGAAAGAAAGGTGATATACTTTGCCCACATTAAAAGACATCAGAGTCTCTTGAAAGATTTGTTGGAAGGAAAAGTAGAAGGTACCAGACAAAAAGAAAAAACAAGAACCAACTGGGATGGGAACAGTAAGGCGTGGAATGGAAAGACACTGCAATATGTATCATTGATTGTTATTTCAACACAAACAAAACAACTAATACTTTATTTTGAAACGTATATGTAACATGAGAAATACAAAATGCTATAAAATGAAATGAAATAGTGTAATAAAATTTTAGAGAGCATTGTGTTCCCCTATTGGGAATATGTGGCAATCGACCTCCGAGGTAGGAGAAAATACCTTGATTTCCAAGGGGGCACGAACAGAATGTGCACCCTCCCCCATTCCGCTTATGGTAATAAGCCAGTTACCAGATACAATCTGCGCATGGGCAGATAAAGGTCATTTGTACCAAAAAGGTAAAACCCACCAGAGATGAATACTGGATATGCGCTCATGAAAGTTATGTAACATTATTCATTTATGCACCAACGGTACATTGTAAGATACGCAGGTGAAAGTATTCTTTTCAAGAGGGCAAACAAAAGGTATTCATGAAGCACATCTAGGACTTTGGCAGATATTATTCTAAGATGCTCAAAGTGGAACTTCTCCATGTGTAAAAGATCTGTGGATATTTGGGGTCATTTGTACCATGTGCTATCTGTAAACTCCCTTATTCTCATGTGTCTTTCATGCAGGCCGTCGTTGTGCAGAGACTCCTGATATACACTGAAGAGGAGGAGGTCGAGCTCTGGTACGGCATCGTACTCGTCGTCTGTATCTTCATCCTCCAGATCATACGAATATCGGGCGATGTATTCTTCTGGTCGTTCAGTTGTCGTACGGCATGTCGGCTGCGGAGTGGTATACTCACTGTGACGTTCCGCAGGCTGGCACACCTCAGGAGCCTCAAGCAACATAGCGTTGGCGAGGTAAGAGTGACGTAGTACGACAGAGGAGCACGTACACCCCTTCAGAATAGGGAACAAAGAAAGAGTAACCCTAACCCTTCCCTTAAAATGAATAATGCAATGAACTTCCAACAATGACTCTAACCACAAGCACAGTACTATACGTTATAATGTAGGACCAACGGTGCTTAGGACAACTACCCCTCAAAAGCCTACCATGGACACGGTGGACAACTAATTATCCGCTAGGTAGTTGTCCGGGGTAATAGTCTAAAGGTAGAAGCTCTGTAGAAGTTCTGATGCACCATCAAATAAAAAAAGATTGATGTATAGTTCACTGCGGTAGGTAGTTGACTTTGACTCTGATAATGATAATATTAATTAGGTTGTTGCCCGGGGTAATAGTCTAGAGGTAGTAGTTCTGTAGCAGTTCTGATACACCATCAAATAATAATAAAGATTGATCAATAGATAACTACGGTAAGGAATATACATCTTCACGTCTACAATGCCATACATCACATTATTCACTTTGTTTATTACTTGTATCAAACAGACATCGCAAAAATTCATGGTTTAATTTATTGTTTATCTTGACAGGTTATGAACGTGTGCGCAAACGACAGTCAGCGTCTGTTTGATGTCTGCGTTATAGGAAACTTTCTCATCTCATCCGCCGCCCTGCTTATATCAACCCTCTTCGCCACGCAGTTCATCGTAGGCTGGGGAGCGTTGATCGGGACTCTTGCGACGTTCATCATCTTCGTACCACTTCAGGTATAAGTCTATTCCATCGTCGTCAATATACAAGAGGCATATCCAAGGGGAGGGGGAGAGGATAAAAATTAAAACATATATCGCCTCTCGATGAAAATTAAAACATAATCGCAACCTTGCATTTCACTTTTTTTCTTACTTTTTTTTTTTTTTTTTTTTTTTAAATGTCCCAATAGGTGCAAAAAGTGACGTAGAAAGCCATTAAATCTGCCTTAAGTTGAATTCTCGAAAATAATTGCGATCGTGGTTTCATTATCATATACAAATATTCCACCTATTGTGTCTATCTTTTGTATTTACTTCATTCTGCAGGTCATGGCAGGGAAGACCATCTCAAAGATCAGGATGAAATGCATCAAGGTGATTGATGTCCGCGTCCAGAAGATGAACGAACTTCTCACCTTCATCAAACTCATTAAGATGTACGCCTGGGAGTTACCATTCTCAAAGGCGATAGGAGGTAGTTATGTGGTGTTTTTTGTGGAAACTTCTCACCTTCATCAAACTCATTAAGATGTACGCCTGGGAGTTACCATTCTCAAAGGCGATAGGAGGTAGTTATGTGGTGTTTTTTGTGGAAACTTCTCACCTTCATCAAGCTCATTAAGATGTACGCCTGGGAGTTACCATTCTCAAAGGCAATAGGAGGTAGTTAGTTATGTGGTGATATTTTTTTTTGGGTGGAAATTTCTCATCTTCATCTAACTCATTAAGATGTATGCCTGGGAGAAACCTTTCTCAAAGGCGATAGGAGGTATAGTTATGTGGTGATTTTTTGGTGGAAATTGGAGGGGAATTGAATTAAATAGTGTGAATAAGGATACTCCCTAGGGAGTGGAGATGGTGCACACTTGAGTGTGGGTTTTAAAACAAGTGTCCAGGGGTAATATTCACGTCATGGGTTATACGTAAAGATTATTATTATTGTTATTACTGTTATTATTGTTATTATTGTTATTATTGTCAATACTATTATCATTATTTTGGTTATTATTATTATCATCACCATCATCATCGTCGTCATCATCATCATCATCATCATCTTCATCGTCACCATCGTCACCACCATCATCATCATTACCATCATCATCACCACCACCATCATTATCATTATTATGTATTATCATAATCATCACTATCATTATTAATATCATTACTATTAATTTAAATTTGATAAATGTTTCCGAAAGTGGAGTGCAAATTTGAATTAGTTTCAGTATGGAACTTTAAGGCTTGCCCAGAGCATCAACATACATAAAACTTATGCCTTCCCCCAGTTTTGAATAATTAGATGATTAAAACACATTTTCAGAGTTTCCTAATTTGGAGGTCACTTGAAATATGTGAAACGTTTGAGTTTGAATTGCACTTGCATGTTAAGACGACAAAAGTATATATACTCATTGATTATACTTTCGTTTTCTTGTTCTTCTTTCAAATTGTGTTTTTCTCCGTGTCTTGCAGGTATACGCAGCCGAGAAAGGTCGTATTTAGAAAAGGCAGGGATCTTGCAGAGTTTCAGTCTTTCCATTGTTTCCATCATTCCAAGTCTTGCTTCCGTTCTTTCCATTATCATCCACGTTTCCATGGGCAACTCGCTCTCCGCCTCTCAGGTAATAATCAATTTTAGGCTATTCTTTAAAGGCACACTGTCCTACTTGTAGCTACTTGCTCCCTCTATATAGAAAACTTCCCAAATCGGTGCCTGTTGGTCCCCATGATCCTCTTTTTCTTATGTTAAATGAGAGCTGAGTTAATGAGATAGCCACCTGTCACAGTGACCTCGATGGCTCGCTGTGTGGTCTAATCCCTTCTAGCTGCAGTAGTAACGCCTACCTTTAAAGGCCTGTCCTCATCAGCTCGAGTTTGCCAAATAACCCGCTGTTTTCAGACTCGGGATATTATCCCGAAACTCGGAATTGCGTCCTCACCAGACCGATACGCTCATCACAAACTAGCTTGGATGGGCGCAAATTAGCCCGCTATTTCCCAAATATTTTTGAAACAAGACCAAGATTTCTCGACTAAATATCCCACTAATTGCAACTGCGGGCTGATGAAGAGGCAACTTAACTGGCTAACTTGCAATCGGGATAGTTAAAATAGCAGGTTATTTGGCAAACTCGAGCTGATGAAAACAGGCCTTTTGTCGCCACTGGAGCAAAAAAAGGATCGCTTTAATACTTTGTTGACTACCGTATTTTCTTCTCCCTCGGCAACAGAGAGAGAAAATATTGCGTTTTGAAATTAAAACTTCCATTTTAGACCATTGACCAAACAGGGGGATCAAAGTGATTATGCACAATTTCCAGCAATAAGTCAATATGTAGAAAAGTTGGGTCCATATTTTTAATTAGGGAGGGGGAGGTGGGTAAATGTTTTGTTACCCTTTCCCATGTAGACGCGCCCCTTTCTAATATCTAAATGAAATTCAAGTTCTGACAAATTAAAAGTCTAGATAATTCATTTACGTTTTCATTTGTTTCTCTGATTTCTAATGTATTTAATATAGGCCTTCACACTGATAGCCCTATTGAACGTGTGTCGAGCCGTGTTTGGACCGACTCCCTTTGCGGTTCGTATGCTGGCCGAATCCACCGTGGCACTGAGACGAATAAAGGTTTGTAACAACCAAAGGAATAGGCCTATTATCATTATTATTATTATTATTAGTAGTAGTAGTAGTATTAGTAGTATCAGTATTAGTATCATTATTGTTATTATTATCATTATTGTTATTATTATCATTATTGTCATTATAATTAGTAGTAGTAGTAGTAGTAGTAGTAGTAGTAGAAGTAGTAGTAGTAGTAGGCCTTTATCATTATTTGTCATTGTTATAACTATTATTATTATTGTCATTTGTAGTAGAAGTAGTAGTAGTAGTAGTAGTAGTAGTAGCAGTGGGAGTAGTAGTAGTAGTATAGTAGCAGTAGTAGTATAGAAGTAGTAGTAGCAGTAGTAGTAGTAGTAGTAGTAGTAGTAGTAGTAGTAGTTATAGTAGTAGAAGTAGTAGTAGAAGTAGGTGTAGTAGTAGTAGTAGTAGTAGTAGTATAGGCCTAATAGTATTTATCATTATTATTTTCATTGTTATTATTGTTGGTGTTGTCATAAATACCAATACCATACCAAATAACTTGCACTTATCTTGTTTGGTACTTAAACAAAGAATAGAGTCCATAAGATCGAATTCTATTGTGTATAATTGTTGATGTTGTTACAGTGTACGAAATCACGACTTCGAAGTATTGTATTGCTTATCCATATCCAAAATAATCTAATCATTTGTTCTTCTATTCAATTGCAGTCGATCATTATTTATTTATTTTTATTTGATAAGTTTTTATTGATCCAACAATATTTTTACATTCAACATAAACATAATACAAATATACAGACATTTATATTCATGTAACAACAATAGATCAAAGAAGAAATCAAATGGATCTATAGTATATAGATTAGAAAACATCAGCGATCGTCGAAACCCCCCCCCCCCCCACCCCCAGAAAAAGAGGATTTCAGTCAGCGTTTTATCATCTGCTAAACTGCTTAAATAAGATTGTGTTCTAAAAAATTCTGAAATTAAGAGCTATTTTTCATTGTGCCTTTCTATTTTGTTGCGTCTTTCAGCATTAAACCTTTCTACCGTCTGAAAATATGTGTACACAATGATGAACGTCGGGCATGTTTTCTGTAATCCTGCACCTAAAGAAATATTGCTTTCCTAACAAAAGCAGGAAATTAATGGTGGAAACGTTTCTTACTTTGACAGTCGATCATTATCATGGAGAGCGCGAAACCGAATGAGAAGCTTGACGAGAGCAGTAAGAATGCGATTGAAATCAACGGAGGGGAGTTCGGATGGGATGTGATCTACAAAGAAGAAGATGAGAAAGAGAACATCACCATGGAAACCGCAGGCTCCGAGGATGAGAACAAGAATGGGGAGATCAACAGGAATGGACAAGATAAAACAGGTGTGTTTTCACTAGCCACGGGGCTTGAGGTACTTCATAGATGACAGGGATATGCTTTGGTTTGCAATTATAATACAATGCCAGTAATAAACCAAAAACAAAATTACATCGCCAGCCCAATAAGCCGATATTACGCTGGTCGCTGACACTGGCGGATCCAGGTTTCTTTTACATGGGAGAAGGCACAACATTGTTGAAAATAATATTTTTGGCGGATGGGGGATACCCCCCCCCCCCCACTTGTACCCCTTGGATCCGCCACTGACTGGCAACAAACTGTTCTAGAACCACTTCTAAAGCAAAAATGGACCTTCGTATATAATTACAATTACAAAGAAATTGCATGAATAATCTTCCACTGTTACTATATGCTAATAAAACGTTTCACAAAAGACACACACACTTACAAAATATACACAGTTACAGTTAACGCATTGCCTGAAAAAAAGCTTCCTTCATTATGTGGCTGTGGCTTTATTTATACTGTTGGAGTAAAAATGAGTTATATCTCCTTTTATTGAATAAAGACTAGAAATGTCAATGAATATAACCCAATTTAATACACGTTAGTGTACTTTGTTGGTGTAAGAACTGAGCAATGTGATAAAAAAATGCGGTCGGAATTTCAGAATGATTTTTATTTCAACAAAATGTTTTTCTTTTAGATGTGATAATAAAGAATGGGTCTACCCAGTCAAACGGAGTAACGAAACCGACATCCAACGGGAAACCTAAGAGTAAGCCGGGAACTGTGGAAAATGTCTCGAGCAAGATTGTTCCCGTTCTGTTTGACATCAACTTTGACCTACCGAAAGTAAGTTCATTGCACAAGATCGCAAAGTCTTTTAAGAAATCAACTCAAAGGTCTTTTTCAATACCCTGATTACGTAATACATAATTGTGATATTCGCGCAATTCAGTAGGTCATGACGTTGGATAGGCAGGTTGATTTTTCTGAAAGTCTTTCCGACCGTGTTAATGGCAGTTAAAGACTAATTCAGACATTATATTTTTGTGGGTGACGTTTAGCAATTC
This sequence comes from Strongylocentrotus droebachiensis, assembly GCA_035222895.1. Taxonomy (NCBI): domain Eukaryota; kingdom Metazoa; phylum Echinodermata; class Echinoidea; order Camarodonta; family Strongylocentrotidae; genus Strongylocentrotus; species Strongylocentrotus droebachiensis. The sequence continues at coordinate 240,184 of JAVYIG010002244.1, read as the reverse complement.
TAAAGTTCCCGGCTTCACAAATACCAATCGCGGAGACAGAAATCACATACAAGTCCTTTGGGATTTGACTTTTTCGGTCAATTGTGTACAAGTGTCTTGGATCGAGAAGATAGTTTATACATTGTCCTAAGTTCAAGTTCAATTTATATCCACAACTTGAATAAAATCATAAACAAAATAGGAAGAAGCAAATAAGTGCAAACTAGAATAAATAGATTTGAAAAAGCAATACAAATCAAAGGATGAACAAAGATAAAGTAACTAAGGCTAATTAATCCCCAGTTATGTCAATAATCATCAGCTCCCATCCTGCCCCTGTTGGATGATGCTAGACCTTTCCCAGTAAAACATAGTACATCAATAATGATCATAATAACACCAACAAAAATAATGATAATTATAATGGTAATACAGGTAATAATAATAACGATGATAATAATGATGATAATGATAATGATAACAATAATGATAATAATTAAAAATAATAGTAACAATAATAATGATAAAAAATAATAATGATGATGATAATAATCATAATACAAAAAATAATAAATAATACCAACAATGATAATAATAATGATAATGATGATAATAATGTTATTAACAATAATGATAATAATGATCATGATAATCATAATCATAATAGTAATAACGATGATAAGATTGAATCCTTTTCGTATTACCTAGTTCTTATTGGCTCTTCCAACTACCTAGGAGAAGCTTGTCGGTGTATGCGGATTGGTTGGGAGTGGGAAGTCTTCCCTGATCAACGCCATCTTGGGCCAGATGGAGAAGGTCAACGGAACCTGCAAGGTCAGGGGAAAATTCGCTTACGTTGCGCAGGAGGCCTGGATCTTCAATGCTACAGTCCGGGAGAACATCCTCTTCGGAACACCGTTCGACGAGGAGCGCTACGCTATGGTCATGGAAGCCTGTAGCCTGAAGCAAGATCTGGAAATCTTAACCAATGGCGACCAGACAGAGGTATGAACCGAATGAATGCATGCGTTACCTTCTTTGATATCGTTTATTAAAATTATTTGTTTGATTTTGCTTTTACTTAGGGCGAGAGTATTCGTGGCTTCATATGTTAGAGACAATTGAATGCATGCGTAGATATCTTATAATTTGGTAGCTCCAATTTTTTTCCTTCGTTCGAAATATTAATGGTTTGTATGCCATCCTGATGGAATGGGTTTATGATCCCACCGCTGCCACCATGTCGGTAATGAAAGAGTCTCTAGTCGTTTTGAATGCCATAGGTTCATATCCCAACGCTGCCACTATAAAAGAGTGATAGAGAAGAATTTTTTCCTTCATAATTTCTAGATCGGCGAGCGAGGAATCAATTTGAGTGGTGGTCAGAAGCAGAGGGTCAGTCTTGCCCGTGCTGTGTATGCAGACAATGACGTGTATTTCCTAGATGATCCATTGAGTGCAGTAGACTCACACGTGGGAGAACACATCTTCAACAAGTGCATCAAAGGTGTCTTGAGCAAGAAAACGATCCTCTTCGTCACACATCAGCTTCAGGTAGAATTCTGCTACCCGTTTCACAAAGCCTTTTTTTCAATGACAAATGACAACAATCAGTGACAAATCTGATGACAACCAATCAGTAGCAAGGATTTCAGTAGCTTATAACAAAGAATGTCATTTGTCACTGATGACAAGTTTTGTGAAACGCCCCCTGTTGTTTTTACGTTATCATTCACCACTGCACTCAGTGGCGTAGCTATGGTACACAGGGGGGGGGGGGGGGCACTAGCCCCAATCGAATGACAAAAAAAGGAGGGAACTGAAGAGAGGGAGAGAGGAAAAGGGACATGAGAAAGAAAATGATAGGTAACGATCCCTCAACTATACCAACAATCGGGTCCTGGGAATTCGTATTCATCCGCCTAGACAAACCACTACCCCTACCCCCCCTCCCTTCTTGATGCCAACGCTCCCTTAATGGCTGGACCCACTGAGTGTAGATATTTGAAAATAAAATTGTAACCTAATATGAAATATCTATTGCAATGTTCCCCAAAATTATGTTGTCACATAATTAAAGTTCCACCATCAGTTTATACAGGCTTGACACAGGAGGGAAGCAATAGCGATGAAAAAAAGAAAATCTTTCGATTAAAACAAACAGAATATATAGATATATATATATATATATATATATATATATATATATATATAAACAAACAGAATATATACATGTATATATATATATTTCATTTTTAAATTTATTTTGTACTCAGTACTTACAAGATTGTGACTCGATAGCGGTAATGGTGGAAGGTCGGATCGCAGAAAGGGGAACCCACAGTGAATTGATGACGTCAGAAGGGGAATATGCTCGTCTCATCACAACACATTATACCAAACCCGAAGACGACGAAGAAGGAGAGGGAACCACACCCACTGACCCACAATCACCAAAGCTTAAAAGGTACATAACATGATCGCAGAGACTTTCGAGAATCAACCTCAGGCGATTTCAACCACCTTGTCTTTCCCCTTTCTAAATGTGTGAACATACATTGACATAACGTCAAACCTGTCTATACTAGCGTCCGCCAAAGCGAAACACAAAAAGTGGTCTTTGTAGAAAGGCGGTCTTTGTAGACAGGTTCCTTTACTACATGTTTCTATGAGAAACCATTTTCAAGGAAAACAAAAAATGTGGTCTTTGTAGACAGGTGGTCACTAAATCAGGTTCGACTGCATTATGTAATCCAAACATAACTTGTATTGGTACTGCGGTAGGGAATCACAATTGCACTCGATTTAATTTCTTTAGGTCTTTGGGATCGTGTTAACAGTCAAATCTGACTCCGTGTCCTTCTCTCTATCAAGGCCACCTGTATATAGTGATCATCTATTATATATTCCGCTATGAAAAATTGTTGGAGAATCTGCCTGGAAAGGCCATCAGCACCTTTCTTTAGTGGTCCCTCTTTTTATTTCCTTTGGGGTCATATTTTTTTAAACAATAAAAATGTTAACATGATATTTTTACATATATTTACTCGTACCAAACAAAGCTTGGTAATACACCGTATTAATTCCAAATGTACTGTTTATTTCAGATGTACAAGAAATTTGATTTTTACTGATGTAACACCTACTTTTTTGTCTCATGTTTGATGATATAATAATAATATAATAATAATAAATTTTATTTCTATAGCGCATTATACAAGGTATATGTCTCTATGTGCTTTATATTGTATTACAAGCTTAATGAATTACATGTATCTACTATTGAACTATCCTTAAACAAAGACAATTGAGCAGGCAATTGAGCAGACAGAAGTCAACCTCACCAAGTGCGGCCAGTGAAGACGAGTTTACCGACCCTGCTGAACAAGATGAAGGTAAGAACCCCATTTTCAATTTCAAAGATTTTCTTCCAGTCTTTATTTCACATTTTACAGATTATTCTATACTGTGTTTATTTCATATCATTCCATGAGCACAGCAATATATATTTTTGCGAAATGCAGTAACCTTGGTAAGGGACTCATTATCTGTGGATGTTTCACAAAACTTGTCATTAGTGACAAATGACAGTTTTTGTTATAGGCTAGTGAAATCCTTGCTTCTGATTGGTTATCAGTAGATTTGTCACTGATTTTTGTCATTTGTCATTGTCAAGGCTTTGTGAAACACCCCCATATATATCCTCGTTTGAAATATCTACGTGTGCCTAATATGAAAGCCCGCTTTACCCCCATCCCCTCCCAATACCGTGTGTATCTAGGTAAATTGACCAAGGTTGCCAAGGTACATTCCGCCTGTCAAGAAATTAAGTAAAGGATCATTTTAATACAATGGAACATCCCCTAGAAGTCATTTTAAGCTTGTGGATTATTTGTTGTACTTTGGGCATATTCCAATCGGCGATGGAGGACCAGGCTATAGAAATTCACAAAGTTTTTTTTTAATTGTCTGTATTTTATCAAATTTCTGTATTTCATGAAATAAGTTAGGGGTCAGGATGGTTAAGCAGTGGTCACGTTCCCGGGAGGTCCCGGGTTCGAAACCAAGTCGATGCGCTAATACCGTTGGTGAGGCACTAATCCCCATTACCAAGTCTCTCGATGAGGACTTCAAGCTGTCGGTTCCCTGTTTGCTTACTTACAAGCATACACATGCTTTCTTAGCAGTCAGGAAATACAAACAAAGAATCTTTATAAACGTTTTTTCTTGTATCCATGCAGGTCAGTTAACAACATCCGAAAGCCGTTCTGGCGGATCGCTGTCATGGAAGACCTACCACGGTTACATCCAGGCAATGGGTGGATACTTCAATGCCTTCATGGTCCTCTTAGGGTTCATCTTGGTCGTCGCGCTGTTAACATTCAACAACTGGTGGCTCAGTTACTGGATTGAAGTCAGTGGCAATAGACCGGTAGGTATAAAGCTAGGCAGCGTTTGATGAAACGTGGGTTCATATCCCACCGCTGCCTCCATGTCAGTAGTGAGAAGTGTAAAAGTCTGTGATTTCAACTTGTCCTTTGAACGGTTTCGTGAAAGCTGGACAGCGTTTTACGAAACGTCCTAAGAACAAGTTCGCAGTCATCTCAAAGCCATGGGTTTATATCCCACCGCTGCCACCATGTCAGTAGTGAAAAGTCTGTAATTTCAACTTGTCCTTTGAACGGTTTCGTGAAAGCTGGACAGCGTTTCACGAAATGTTCCAAGAACAAGGTCGAAGTCATCTAAAAGCCATGGGTTCATATCCCACCGCTGCCACCATGTCAGTAGTGAAACGTGTAAAAGTCTATGAATACAACTTGTTCTCAGGACGGTTTCATGAAACGATGCCCAAAGCTAAATGCAAATATGGTGCAAACTAAATTGTAATGTTAAAGGTGCGATTCTAATTCGAGTAGGAGCGTTGCCAGATTTTTGTCTATTGCGAGTGTTGGACAAAAGAAGAACAAGAAATGTAATTGTACTGTCAGAGAAACAGCAGCCAAGATGATTTTTTTCAGTAAACTTGGTTCCATATACAGCAATGACAGGTACCCATATTCAACTGGATGGAGTGTAACAAATGTGGATTAACGTCTTACCAAAAGAGGTCAGAGCCAGACTGGGATTCGAACCCTCTACCCTTGGATTACAAGTCAATTAAATGAACCATTATACCACAACACCTCCTTTTATCGTTATTATCATAGTATAATGAAACATTGGACGAGGAACCCCCAACTCTAGTGAATGACCCGCAGCTGTGGATTTACATGACGGTCTACGGTGGTTCCCTGGTTCTCATCTTCATCGTCGCAGCGCTCAAGAGTATCACCTACATGAAGGTAGGTCAACTTTCTACAACACGATCGCGCTTTTTCTTTTTAAAGGGATAGTTTAACAATGTTAAATCTGAGATACACGGCCCTATTTGTTATCAGTGTCTGCGATATGGTGTTATATTGAAGCGCCTTTGATTATGCTAAGTTCACACCGACGCCGAATTGATGGCGCATTAAATCGGCGAGCAAAGCGGCGGCAAAGCGTAACAAAGCTTAATTAAAGCGTAAAGACCGTAATAGAGCGTGAGAAAGCTTTGAGCAATTCGGGACCTTCGGCAAGAGCGCCAAATGTTTTTAAACTGTTTAAAAATTTGAGGCGATCTGTCACGAATTGCGTAAAGCGGGGAGAGCGTATTAAAGCTTATCAAAGCGTCACAAAGCTTATCAAAGTTTTTCTCAAAGCGTAGGAAAGCTTAACAGAGTTTAAATTTTTGGCGCTCTTGCCGAATGTCCCGAATTGCTTAAAGCTTTCTCACGCTCTATTACGGTCTTTACGCTTTAATTAAGCTTTGTTACGCTTTGCCGCCGCTTTGCTCGCCGATTTAATGCGCCATCAATTCGGCGTCGGTGTGAACTTAGCATAACATATCTCAGGAGATCGTGAGATTTTTTTGAAAAAATGACGCCGAATTGATCGCCGATTTAAAGCGCGACATTCGGCGTCGGTGTGAACTAGGCATTAGGCAACTAGATATTGGCGCTTTATAAATTCCTGGATTGGATTGGATTGGATTGCCATATTGTTAAAAGAAAAATGAACACGGTCGCATCTACTTTCAAACAAATCAAACAAGGGGCAATTCCATACCCTACTGCATGTATGTCCAATACAAATATGTTCGGATTACGTAATACGTCCTTACAATGTTTGGACATTTTTCACAAGGTGACGTCACTATGAACATTACGGACAAAGAAAGAGGACAAAATATACAGTTCCTCATTCTTCCCTCAACAATTACTGTGGTAGACAAAGGAACATCCCTTCACTGCTATTATGTACAAATGTGTAGAACAGGTGTCACATGCATATTCACCTGTTCTACACATTTTTACATCCTTTGTCTACCACAGCAATTGTTGAGGTTAGAATGAGGAACTGTATATTTTGTCCTCTTTCTTTGTCCGTCATGTTCATAGTGACGTATAGCTAACAAGGCTGTTGAAATTACCTCAGGTTGATTTTTCGAAAAGATTTTGTATCGTGTTTTATTCATATCTAATATAGTCAGAGAGTAGTATTTAATCATGTATGACTTTTAAGGGAACTCAACAAAATAGTTCTTGTTTTGCCTATAAGCTAACATTTTTGCACATTCGCAACGATTCTACTTTTGACTTGAACCATGTAATATGCCTTTTTATACATTTAATTACCGGTAAAATCATCAATTAAAGTGCATTAAAAACATTAAGATGAAACATGTATACTTTGTAAAAAAAAATTAATATATATCATTCCAGGATTTCGGTTTATTTCAGAGTTTTTTTCTGAAATCAAAAATTGTGTTGATTAACACCAACACCAATTTTAAAGATTCTGTTGACACAATAGATTTTGTAAACACCAAATAAACTATCTAATTATCAATCCTCAACTTCTTTTTTCTTCAGTTTACCCTGAAATCGTCATCCACATTACACAACAATCTCTTCAGATCGGTGATTAGAAGTCCGATGAGTTTCTTTGATACTACACCTATTGGACGAGTTCTCAACATGTTCTCCAAAGATCTAGATGAGCGTAAGTGATATCCATAAGCGCCCCATTTTGTTTTCGCCGATTATAAAGAAACGGGTGCCATCAGGGCATCAAGACCCCCCCCCCCCCCCCCATTAGGTCATTTAGGGGTTTTGGAAGAACGCATGGGTAATGAATAAAAAGGAATCTCATTACATTCTACGAAGCGTTCCAATAAAGGGGGGGTGACGGTATTGTAATGTATTTTTGTATTTCACGGTAAAAATTCACAATCAGTCTAAATAGAGTGCTTTTCAGTGAGTCCGTGCACATTGTAAAAAACAAGAAAAATTGACACGTTATTATATTGATAACCAGATAAAGAACAAATTTAAACATCTTCAAACAAATATTTGAAACAAATAAAAATTACAAAAAGAGAATCAGGTTATACTCATCAAATTGTCGAGGCTTTACAATGCAATATGTATTATTTTGTACACTTTATCTTTAGTAACGTGAACCTAGTAACTGATCTTTGGGGTCACTTCTTTTACTAATTGGCTGAAATTTGAATCAACAAGTCCACAGAACAGTGGGATAGGAGGGGTCGAATCATATTTGTGCGTGTTTACTTCCCCCCTCTCATTTTTTTCATTCGTCCTCTCTTTTTCATCATTCGATATGGGGACAAGGAACACGTGCCCCTCTTATTCCCCCCCCCCCCACGTAGATACGCCAGCGCTCATCAGATAGTGAAAGGGATTAATATATATATATATATTCTTATTTCTTATTCACAGTCGACATCATGCTCTCGATCAACATGGAATTTAGTATTAACTATACAGTGCGTCCCAGAAAAAACGAAACCGAGAAGTATCGATGTTTTATCATAACTTAATCACAACCATAATTAATGAATGATACATATTTGGAAAGCTTAGAGTCTCTTCTTTTAGTTAATGCTACTCCGATGATGCATATTTCACGCATGAGTGATTAAAAGCAATTTGAAGGAAGGAAACCAAAAAGACATTTGGCGGGCGGTATCTGAATTTCGAAGAAAAATTCACATTTCTAGAAAGTTGAGTTTCTGCCCTTTCATATGACACCTCAATCAGGAAAAATGAGCAAGGAATAACAAAGTTCTATTTGTTTAAAGTAGCCCTTACATTATCATAATTTTATCAAACGAATCCGTTTTCACTGGGTGCCTGCCGTAGCAAAAAGCAGATTTGACAAAAGACTTAACTCCGTTTCGTTGACAATCAGCCGTGCATGAAGACTCTCGTCTACGGCTGATTGTCAACGAAACGGAGTTAAGTCTTTTGTTAATTTCGTTTATTGATACGGCAGGCAGCCAGTGAAAACGAATTCGTTTAATAAAATTATGGAAATGCAAGCACTACTTTAAACAAACAGAACTTTGTCATTCCTCGCTCATTTTTCCTGATTGAGGTGTCATATGAAAGGGCAGAAACTCAACTTTCTAGAAATGTGAATTTTTCTTCGAAATTCAGATACCGCCCGCCAAATGTCTTTTTGGTTTCCTTCCTTCAAATTGCTTTTAATCACTCATGCGTGAAATATGCATCATATGAGTAGCATCACATGAAAGAGGAGACTCTAAGCTTTCCAAATATGTATCATTCATTAATTATAGTTGTGATTAAGTTATGATAGAACATCGATACTTCTCGGTTTCGTTTTTTCTGGGACGCACTGTATATTGACGATTGCCGCATCATTGATCACCATCACTGTCATCTTCCCCTACTTCATATGCGCCTTCATTCCCATCATCATCATCTTCATTTTCATCATGATCTTCTTTCGAAGAGGGGTCAACGATATGAAGCAGTTGGAAAACGTGAGCCGATCGCAGTATTTCTCTCACATCGGGTCGACCCTGGTGGGCTTGACCACCATCCATGCGTACGATAAAACCGATGAGTTTATAAAGAGGTAAGGTGGATCGAGTAAAAGGGACTACTATCTATACTTTCTTGTTTTCTTCTTTCTTAGTCGACGTGATGCTTCCGATCAACATGGAATTGAGTATTAACTATATGTTGACGATTGCCGCGTCGTTGATTACCATCACGGTGATCTTTCCCTACTTCCTCTGCGCCTTTATTCCAATCATCGTTATCTTCTATTTCATCATGATCTTCTACCGAAGAGGGGTCAACGACATGAAACAGTTGGAAAACGTGAGCCGATCGCCGTGGTTCTCGCACATCGGTTCGACCGCGATGGGTTTGACCACCATCCATGCCTATGATAAAACCAATGATGTTATAAAGAGGTAAGGTGGAGTCGCACAGATGTATTTATGATAATGGTGGTGGTGGTGATGAAGTCGATTCATGCCTATTATAAGACCAATGATGTTTTCAAGCTTGGTAGAGTCGCGATGATATATTTTCGATAATGATGATGATGGTGGTGATGTTGATGATAACGATGGGGAGGATGATTATAGTGATTAAGATGGGGGAGGAAGAAAGAAAGGAGGAGGAGAAAGAGGAGGAGAATGATGATGATGAGGAGAAGGAGGAGGAGGATTTCAATGATGAAGATGGAGGAGGAGGAAAGAAAGGAGGAGGAGAAGAATGATGATAGCCGGTATTAATACCCTTGCTTCATGCACATGATCGTCTTTTTCTTAAATGAGGGCCCTCATTTCCTCGTTTTTACTCTGTCTAAATACCTTATTAAACTTTTACTTACGAACAAGCTTCAATCCAGAGCTAGGTTTGAATTTAAGTAGTCTGAAGGAGGCGAAATGTTCTTAGAAGAATTCGCCTCATTCGGGCAATATTTAATGCCCCTGTTTTCACATCCTTACTTCATCCTCAGGTTCGTCGATCTCTTGAACGTTAACGCATATCCTTTGATGTTGTTTCGAATGGCTACTCGATGGGCCGGAGCTCGTCTTGAGCTCCTCGTCGTCCTCGTCATCACCATCACCAATCTGATGGTTGTCCTACGACATGGGAAGATATCGCCCTCTGTCGCTGGTCTAGCTATATCTTATGCAATGCAGGTAGGTGTGCTGCAACAAGGCCTAAACAAAAAAAGATGTTGTATTGCCCTTTCGGTGCCAAAACATGGGTCGGTCGGTCAGAATTTTTTTTTTTTTAAACTCCCTCTTTGGGCTGATATTTCTCAGTTTGAATGCTTTTTTTAAGCCGACCGTCGATTTCAAAATGTGTGGGTCGGTCGCAAAGAGCAATACAACATTTTCATTTTAGGCCCAATATTAATGACGGTGATGATAATAAGGATATTAATAATTGGCATGTCCAGGAAGTGGGGATGGAGCTTCAGGGGGATGGGGCCCTCCCCCAATCTTGTGCGAACCTTAAGAAAAACAAAGAAAAAAAGAAATAAAAGGTGAATACTCTTTAGAGACCAACGATTTTAGGACAAGAAGCACTGGATACAAATTCGTAATTTGTACTTCTTGGCTAGACAGTCTTGATTGTATTTGAAACAGAGCATCCGATAAACCTGTGATCAAGGTACCCTGTCAGAATAAATAGATACATAAAGAAATTGATAACTTAATAGAGCTCTTTGCCCCGAGATCGCGTCCCCTTTTAGAATGTCTTCTATTTTCTTTAAATAATAATAATAAATATCATAATAAATATCATAATAATTATGTATTGTTTACCCGGGGTAGCCTCATCAGTAATAATTTTATGTTCATCCTGAGGGCACTGTAATCATATGGTGGGATGCTTTCATTAGACTTGAATGTGAAATACTTCATGAATTCCCTCATGCAAGTTGTAGTGCCCTTTTATATGACAAGTAAATGCCTGGCTATCATCTCTTTCCTCTTTTTTGACACCCTGTGCCGTGGTTTTCTCTATCTCCAGTTGACGGGTATCTTCCAGATAACAATGAGTATGATGGCTGATACAGAAGCACGATTGTTTTCTGCAGAAAGGATGATGACATACATAAAGGTACGTCCTGTATATTAATTTATGAAAACCCTCCTTTACATCCACCTCTCTATTTAGCGTGGAACATGCCCCCCCCCCCCCCTCAAGGTTGACAGCGAGCACAATATCATATGCCCCCTCCGACGATTCGTGTCCTTTATATACAAACAAAATATTACTCCAAACCGTATAAAAGGAAACCCCAAAACGAAATAACCTCCTTTTTATGAGAAGAGGAGAAAGACAAAAATGAAAACAATAATGTCCCCTCCACGTTTAAGAGCCATGTCCGCCCCTGATCGTTTAGCACACGACTTACGTTTAAGCACCCTAACCTTAAATATCGGTCTGCCAGCGCCCTTAAATTTTTGAATTATGCAAATTTTATGACATTAAAGAAAACTGGGAAATAATTATGGAGGAAGAAATTCTAAAGTATTTATATAATGCAACTGTAATGGTCTTTACACAAAATTGTAGAATAGATTATGCAATAAGGAAATTCTAGAGTATTGCTGGGCAAAACTTTCTATTCTCAAAACGCTAAATGATAGCCTGTTCCTTGAAACTCTTAAATACAAAATGTTAGAGTAGACTACAATCATTATCTAACCGCTCAACAACGATTTAGAAGCATGGTTTCTTTTATATATGATAGAGTATTACCAGCAACCCAAAATGGATGAAGAAAGAGAATCGACTATTTCTGTATCAGATGCCAGGATTAAAAATGATTTTCCATCAGAATTCAAAGCCAAGTATTTCCATCTGCTGTCCTAAATCTGTGGAATAATTTACTGTTAGATATGAAAAAGTAACCAACTGAATATTTTCAAATCAAAACTAAAAGCACGTCTATCCTTTTATTTAACTGTGAGTCGCAGTTTTAAGCATTACCAGGAGTTCTTGCAGCACAGTTAAATATACCGGCATAGTTTCTGCTCTTCATAGAATTATATTAATATTATCAGTATTATTGTTGTCTTGATGTCACAAGCGTATTTAAAGGGTGGCAAGAAGGGCAGTTTGCCCCCTGCAAGTCCCTGCTGATAGATACCCACCATGAATTAAATACAAAACGCAGTCACATTTTAGCTTCAATAATTTGTAAGTCAATAATTGTTGTAAGTTTGTTCTTCGAAACGCTCGAAATTGTTCCCCCCCCCCCCCCTGAGGCTAAGGTTTGGATACGCCTCAGGTTGATGTCCATTCTTTCCTTCTATTCAACAGACTCTGAAACCGGAGGCACCCGAGAGTATCCCGTCCAGCTTACCTGCATCAGGCTGGCCCAGTAAAGGAGAGATTAAAATAAGTGATTACCGCATGAGATACCGAGAGAAACTTCCACTGGTTCTTAAAGACGTCCGGTGTACCATCCAAGCAGGGCAAAAGATCGGCATCGTAGGAAGAACGGGCTCAGGTGAGATACAGCTTTTAAAGCCCCACTGCCTACTTGCGCCCTCTATATAACGAACAATGCATAATCGGTGACCATTGGTCCCCCATGATCTTCTTTTTCTTATGTTACTTGAAAGCTGAAAGCTGTCCAGCGAACTTGCATGTTGGTCTAATCCCTCCTGTACACTAGTACAGATGGGCTTTAAGAGTATAGCTCAGTGGTAGAACAGTGGATACGTAACTTGGTAGGTCACAGGTTCGACACTAAGGTGATGCAATAAAAGCTCAGTGGTAGAACAACTAATGGTCGCGTAACCGCAAGATCACGGGTTGGAAACACATTTGATTCAATAAATGTAGCTTGCGGGTAGAGCAGCGGCTCTGTCACGGGTTCGAAATCAATAGCCCGTTGGTAAAGAGGGGGGTTCCATTTTTATAAAGCATGAATCCATGGGGGTAGGGGTTGGTTCAATCACTGTAACCCTCTGTGTGTCTCTCTTCTCCGATATAATTGATCAAGTTTTGTTGGTGGATTAATTACACCGATTATCTTACTTATCCAATATCTAACAGGGAAGTCGTCTTTGAGCGTTGCCTTGTTTCGTCTGGTGGAGGCTGATAAGGGATCTATAACGATCGATGATGTCGACATATCAGTTCTTGGTCTCTTTGATTTGAGATCTAAGATGTCTATCATTCCCCAAGACCCGGTCCTCTTCATCGGTAGTGTTAGGTACGGATAACCACGACTTGTGATTTGATGATAATTTTTAATTGAAAGGAAGAAGCAATTTGGCGCCATAATGATGATTTTGATCAGCATCATAATTCTTCTCAATCACCACCATCATCATCATCATCATCATCATCATCACCTTCATCATCATGATCATCATCATTCTCAATCACCATTATTTGTATCATCTCAATCACCATTATTTTTGTCATCATCATCATCATCACCATCATCATCATCATCATCATCATCATCTTCATCTTCATCTTCCTCTTCATCTTCATCACCATCAATTTACCATCATTACACCATCATCATCACCATTATTTCACCATCATCATCATCATCATCACCATCATCATCACCATCATCATCACCATCATCAGCACCATCATCATCACCATCATCACCATCGTCATCATCATCATCATCACCATCATCATCATCGTCATCATCATCATCGTCATCATCATCATCTTCATCATTATCATCATTATCATCTTTATCATCATCATCATCACCTTCATCATCATCATCATCGTCATCGTCATCATCATCATCATCATTTTGTATAAAGTATATTAGTTTTTCTAAACACGCTACTTGCAAAAGAAAATCGCCGACACTTTGAATTCATGATTGGTAAAAGAGTTGACACAAATTTAAAACGCATCTTTTGGCATGTTACGTTTGACAAGATCAGTACTTATTTAAAAAAAAAATTCTCACTGAGTCGTCACCTTTTCAGTCTTTTCATAACATGCTCTCATTTGATCCTATTCTAATGTTATGTATTTATTAATTGCTTCTTCCCTTTTGGGGCCGTTTCTGTAGATACAATTTGGATCCATTTGGTGAAAACAGCGATGCAGATCTGTGGCAAGTACTAGAAAAGGCCTACATGAAAGAAAAGGTTCGTTACTTCTATCTTATCAAATCACTCCTTGTTAAACAGTACACTTATTGATTGTTCTAGATATTTTTATGGCAAAATATACTTCCAATTATGAAGCTTTAATCGTCAATATCATGCTTATAGTATATTATTACATTTCGTTTTTGTGACCACAAAACATATATTCCTGCCAAGTTCAAAAAACTGATTGCATTCATGGACCCAACACTAAACTTATCCTCAAACTTGAAGTAATCCTACACTTAAAACTAATCTAAGATACAATAATTTTCAACTTACAACTGTCATTATAGTGTATGTGTTTATATGCGGTTGCAAAGATGTTCGAGTAAAATTTCCACTACTTTTTTGGCGAAAATTTGCGAACATTGCAATGTTGTAATCCGAACATTATATATATGGGACATATACAATAGAGGGTATTGAAAATACCCTTGAGTTGATTTTTCCAAAGTCTTTGCGATCACGTTGCGTATATAATGAATTTATATATTAACCTAATTATTATTTTGAATTGTAATCTTCAGATTAGTACTCTAGATGGCGGTCTTGAAGCTCTCGTCACAGAAGGAGGGGATAACTTCTCTGTTGGTGAGAGACAATTGATGTGTATGGCAAGGGCACTGCTTAGAAACAGCAAGGTGAGAATATAATACTACACCCCCTCCTATCTCTCTCTATCTCTCTCTAATTCTCTTCCTCCCTCTCCTTCTTTCTCTCGCTTATTCCCTCAATCTGTCTGACAGACAAATTGAGGAAGGTAGAGAGAAAGAGAAAGTGAGTTCTCATCTTCTCTCTTCTCATCCCATTTCCTTTTCATCACTCCTCTTGTCCGTCTACATCCCTTTTACTTTTTACTTTTAAAATCTCTGCTTGTTTTTCCATCCCAGTTTGTTGCTTTCCCTTATACCTGTGAAGGCTCAGAGTCTCAGCTCTCATATAATTTATGAGAGGTCCTGGTTTCAAACGTCGCTCGGTGCTTACATAATAATAATAATAATAATAATAATAGTTGGGTCCTAGTATAGCGCTCACGTCTGTCAAACCTGACATGCTATTTTCATCTTCTAGAGAACATCACTTCAAGATTATGCTTAAGACGACCCCTTTCCTGCATACACCGTGTCATTATCATACATCTAAAGTTATAAGATTGTTAATGTATATCATATTAATGTATGTTGAGTAAATAAACATCAAATCAAATCAAATCATTCTATTTTAGATCTTATTCTTGGACGAGGCAACAGCAGCGATCGACACAGAAACGGACAGCTTGATACAGCAGACGATACGAACAGCTTTCGAAGACTGTACCACACTCACCATAGCACATCGACTCAATACAGTACTAGACTCGGATAAGATACTAGTCATGGATGATGGAAAGGTATATGATAATCATGTTTTCTTATGTGTCTGTTTGTCTGTTTTTTGTCTGCCTTCCTTTCTTTCTTTCATTATTTCTGTCTTTTTTCTATCATTCTTTCTTTCTGTTTTCTGTCTGTCTGTCTTTCTTTCTTTCATTATTTCTGTATTTTCTATCATTCTTTCTTTCATTATTTCTGTCTTTTTTTTCTGTCATTCATTCTTTCAGTTTTCTGTCCGTTTTTCTTTCTTTCTTTCTGTTCCTTTTTCTATCATTCATTCTTTCTCTTTTCTGTCTGTCTTTCTTTCTTTCTTTCTTTCATTATTTCTGTCTTGTTTCTATCATTCATTCAATCTTTGTTTCTCTGTCCTTTTTTTCTTCTTCTCCTCGTTTTGTATGTTTGCGTTTGTCCATTTATTGCTTTGAAAATGTATCACTATAAAGTATTATAGTAAGGATACGAATGGGCATGGCCAGGTGAGGTTTTAGAAGAATATTTTTGGGCAGGGCTTACACTTGCCGCAAGTGTAGGATATCTCCTTTTCAACTCTCGGTGGTCAACGAATGTGGTCCTCTAGACTCCAGTCCATACTTTCCAAATATGGGAGATATAACACCCTACTTGTAGTTATAAAGTGGGAGAATATCGTCGCCATAACATATGCATATTATCAAGACCACCTTATGTTTAATACCTCTGTCACACCGCCAAACCGGGGCCAAACCATCTCCACATCGATTCCTTACCGACCAATTTTTAAACCTCTTTCAGTTTTTGTTTGGTCTCTTGTCGGTATGACTGGGGTTTCACCTCACAACTCTTTATGTTTATGGCTACTTTCTCCTCTTACAGGTGGCTGAATTCGATTCACCCTCAACTCTCCGGGCTAACCCTAAATCCATCTTCAGCGGGATGCTGGCAGCAGCAGAATCTCAGGGAAACTCTGACAAAGCTGACTAGCATAGCGTACTGAGAGACATAGTTGTGACACTAGCATACACGCCTCCAAAAGCGCGGAATAGTGCCCTCCCACGAAAGAACGGAAGAGCCCCAATCTGTCACGGGGCTGAAACTAGGCTCATGCTTTAACATCAGGCTTCCAGTTTCTACCATTTTAATCTTAAATTTGGTGACAGTGTTTTTTTGCCATGGGAATATACAAATAAGACATATAACATTATAAATAGCCCACCTCACTGCCCGAATAAGTGGTGGTAAGTTTAAACATAAATCGGGCGAGGGCCCCGTACACCTATGAATTTTTTAGAATAGATTTGTAACCGAAGAATTTTGCATTACAAGACTACAAAACAATGCCAAAGATATTTCAATGCTAATTTTCTGTTATATCATTACGTTTATTATTGTCTGTCATTGAATATATTATGTGGAAAGAAATGAAAATAAATTGGCTCTGAATAGAGCGACTACTACTACTACATGGAGTAAGAAAATAAACGATGTAGAAAATTTCCAATTCACCATAAAACATTAAGGTTCACTGCTATGTCAGGGTATTCTCAGTGCAATCAGAATCTATCTACTCTTAGTGAACCGTAGCTCTGTCTTACATGAATACATTATTTGTAAAATATATTGGAATATATTTTTAAGGGATATATACATAAAATAGCCTTGAATATAGCTACAGTTAAGCCTTTCGTCTTTCGCTTATCAACGTCAAACGTAAAATTGAACTTTATTTCCAAAATGCAATAATCAACTTCAGAACTTCGGAAGCCGAAGGGAGCAAAGCGCCATACAATTTCTGTTTATATTGTTAGAATCAATTTTCTGTTCATTCTTTTTTGTCATCACTAATGGGTGCAAGGCAAAAGTTTTAGATGATATTTGCTCAAAATTATTTGATGTTTGAAATGTACTTAAAAGATGAGACCGTGATGATCACAAAGACTTTCCAGAAATCAACTGAAAAGCGATATCAATGCCCTATTGTATATTTCATAGTAATCATGTTCGTATTACGTAATTCGTCATTATATTAAAATTCAGAACTTGACGGTAAGTGTATATCACTCATATGGACCATGTGTTTTTATATGTATTAGCTATCTAAAATGTTAGGGGATCATACCCTGCATGACAAAGATCACTCCCACAATTTTCATTGCTTTATTGAATCCATTATGCCATTGAGACCCCTTACGTGATGAACAGAAGCTAACGCATCTAAAGCATTGCTTTTAATTGACGAATTCACATTTGATAATTATATGAAGGATCTAACATTAACCGATTGTTACACACATTAATTTTAAAGGTCCCCAATGTTCCTTTGTTATTTTTGTTATTAATTTCATCTTTGCCAACACCATGAACACAGACTAATCGCCAATAACTCAAAACACAACAAAACAACATGTTTCAATTATATTTCTAATATAATAAAGTGCATTATGACTTTTTAAAATCTTTCATAAGGTACTCAAAGTAACACATTCCGATAATATTATCTTCTAATGTATCTTTATTTTGTGTGCGTTTTTATCATAATGTCTACAAGACAATATTTATGAATGAAAGATTCAAATTTGATTGCAATATAACTATATATTTTATATAAACGGAATTTCCGATCTAAATTTACAGCTGTCCATTGTCTTGTTTGTCTTTATTTTAGAATGTTTTAATATTAATTTTTCTTTGTGTTAGCATCATTCTTTTCTATTAACCAACTTCTCTTTTTATCATTACCAACATTATAAAAGTAATTCTGAATCACCATCGGGATTTTTCTCAGATCAGAAAATGTGCGAAAAACAAATTGATAAATAAGAAATGAAACATTTGTATTTCATTCAGAGACTACAGGTTTGAACAAACCTTTTGATATTTTAATTCAAATAAAATTCGATCCTATGTGACCATAATAACTAGACATATATACTAGGGTTAGAATGAGAACATTTACAAAGTGTAGATAAACCATAAGGTTGGATAAGTTTTCTAAGAATGGATAATGAAATCTCGGAATAAATTTACCGGCGCCACCATACGAACATCAATCGACACCCGTTGGACTTGATTAATGGTACCGACTCTTTTGCAGTTTTAGACCGAATCGAGTGTTGGTCGAATCATCATGTGTGTGTGCGTCGTGCTGTACAGGTGATTGACGTTGTATATATAGAGCTAGGCAGAGTGATGTCAATGAATGAACATTCTCTGTAAATAGTTTTGCTAAATTAATGAATAGTAAAAAAAGAATATTAGCGAATGAATTACCGGTAAGGATATTATAAACGAAGCATAAGCATAAAAAGCACAAAGAACACGGACAATTCTTGTTCACGTTCATTTATGTCGTTTTATTTCTTTTTTTTTAAATGGTAACAGACATGGCCTGACCAGAATCAGCATTGTCATCACATCAGTTTCAGTACAAAGGAGGATAATAAAGGTTGAAAAGCAATCAAAGTATTATAGATATTTAAATGTGCATTGATAGATTTGAAAATGCTAGCAAATTTATGTTGTGAAAAGTAAAGTCTATACACATTTGTCGGACAGCATGTTTACCCCTTTTTTAAATATATGTAAATCGATAAAGTCAACGAGGATCCTATTCTAAGCACCCTTTGAATTTTTAAAGACATAACTGGCCATTAAAACATAATATAATAATGTATATATTATAGTCATAACAATATATTATATCAATTTGTTGACTGATAAGTTGTTTTAGTTGGAAAACTTTTAATTACACATGAATTTAACTTTCGTCGAAAATGACATGAGATACTAAGCCGTCTCCGTATCACGTACATTTAATTAAAATGCTAGTTATAGGGCCATCTTCCCGATTGCAATGCTATGTCAGTAATACATTGATGAACGGTATATTATACACAAACTCGTTGAAATTAGGTTGCCAGTGGCGTATCCACAGCCATCTAAACACAGAGTTTGGCCAACTTGGTTATTCTTTTGTTTTGTGCTTGCCCAACAAAGCAGTCGCCATATTGTGTCCAACTCGAACCGGGTTGGCCAAACTCTGTGCATAGATGGGTCTTGGCGTATGCAGGTGAAACCTCCCCCTCCCGTTTGAAGGCCCAGGAGGGGGGGGGGGGGGGCGGTGAAGTGGGTCGACGTAAAAGTATTTTATTTTATTAGGGGAAAGATTCCTTCCTTGGGGGGGGGGGGGGTCTTCACACTCTATGCTTGGAGGGCTTTTCCCTGGCACGAGCTGTCAGTATAGTGAGTGACGTGAATCCGAAAAAGAGAGTAGATATAAACCAGGCAATCCTGGCTAATCCTTCCACACCAATTTTTCTGAATATGAGAAAATAATGAGAGAATGTTACACTTACAATTAAGAGACATGGAACATTAAGAGAGCAGGAGAGAGAGAGAGAGAGAGAGAGAGAGAGAGAGAGAGAGAGAGAGAGGGAGAGAGAGAGAGAGGGGGAGCGGGGAGGGAGAGAGGGAGAGAGAGTGAGAGAAAGAGAGAGACAGATACAGATGACACCTGAAAGAAGATAAACAATGTAACTAAATAGCTGCATAGCTAAAAATATTCATCGAGTTTTAATATCAACTATGTTGTTAGATGATTAAGTAGGAAGTAGCTACATTATGACCTCTGCATTTGTATGCCATTTAATAGAACTTCAAAGTTATGTAAATAAGATCGTAACATTATTGTGCACTTACCCGGCTAAGATATAAGCATATGAAGCTTCCATAGCATGGACTACAAGTATAACATACCATCTGAACAAAAGGAAATACAAACAATAATATTTCGTCTTTAGTGTTATCCGTGAATTTGTATGGAGTTTGGAATTTGTTTAAATAACAAAGTATTAAATGAACCCAAGATTATATATATATATATATATTGTGAGTGTCCGATATCACAGGGATAAATGCTATATCGTGACTCGGGCTTTTTTCATTTATTTCTTAATTAGACCGTAGACCGACAAAAGACCGAGCATGGCATATACACATAATGGCCCCAAAAGGGTCGGTCTATAGTTGGTTACGGGTCGGTTTTGGTGATGTGACTAGGTACAATGTGCTTCTGTCCCTCAGCACAATTATATATCATATTTTTATTTACATCTATATACATAGTAATGTGTAACGCGAATGGGCATCAAATCGTTGTGTTAATATATATAATATGGACACTATAACTTTAAATGTGTCATATATAAATGTGGCATATATAGACAATATAACTTAAATTTGAACTTTGAATCAGGAAATCTGTCTACCCTATATATTTATTCGTTTGTATTTTGATAAAGAGTTGCACGCAAAGTTACAAATGACTTCGTACTGAATGTTTACATTTATTTCATACATTTCATTTTAAAGACACTACTTACTAAAATGTACAGAAAGGCGAAATATCCGAAGAAGGGGGGGGGGGTGTATTTTTAGGGATCGCTTCGTTTTAGGTGGAATTCACACTCCCCTAAGAGGAATTCAAGCTCTAAAGAGTAATATAACTATGACATTGCAGTGAATTTCCAGATAATTTAAAGTGGATTCAACTCCAGAAGGAGTTGTGATCCCTACTTAACATGCCTCTAAAAAAATGTCAATTAATGCATTGAGATTGAGAAACAGCTCATATACTTACGCTATTTTAACTACTCCAGGTATATCATAAGCGAGGTAGGCGAGCACTTTAGCGAACGGACCTAATGCATCATATGGTATCTTGTCAGGGATGTACAAACAAATCTGAAGGTAGAAATTCACAATGAGATAGTTGATATGGCCATGAGTATTATTCATTCATTAGTTTGAATTCCATGAAGATAAAAGACGATAAAACCAACAATTTAAACAATTCGCAATGTGAAACGAACATAACAGACTGACATGATAAATAACCTATGCTTGTGGATTGCGTAAAAGAAATAAACATATTTCTCTTCGAAGGTTCTCCTCATTTTTATTTACATTGATTTTCGAGGAAAGAACTTAAAGGTAATTCATATAATTGATAACAAAGCAAAAACAAAATACAGCGGTTATAGAAAACAGAATAGTCAGCAGCAGCAGCGACAACACAAACATCAACAACATTAAACCAGTTTGCCTAGTAGAAGATCGTTAATTTGTGTATTCAATTACATTGAACATATATAGCTCATTCTATGATTGAATTCATGCAGTGCCACAATGTTAGGCCTAATTTCCATTGCTCTGCATAGACAACAAAGATGAACCTTATGAGCCTTAATTAGGGGACTAAACTTACCGGTAGGACTGAGAGACCTACAATCACCACTAGCATCACGATCAGGCGAGGCAGACGAAAATAATTGGCTCCAATAATTTGAGCCATTTTGCATAGATGTTAAAAGTTACAAAGAAGAAACTATAGTGGCCTTTTACGATGAAAAGAAATATTAAGTTGATGCCAGATGTAAAAATTAGATTCAAGCGGCATACGAGGAAATCTAGCAATCGCTCTAACAACCACAAATTGAGAATATTTACATTAGGAGCACTGTATATTAGCTGGTCTAAGTTTGAAGCATTTTGCCATTGTTATTAGAATCCATCAGATTACGGGGTCATACTCCATCCTTCTTGTCTTATCAATGAGTTCACAAGATTACTCCTGATCAGAATTATCACTAGTTCTTAAGAGAATATCCAAATAGAGTACATACATACTACAAAGCTGCTTCGACATTCCTAGGTTTACTTTAGGCCTCTCCTTCGACAAAGGAAAGAATCGTGATGAAATGCAGTAAGAATTGGTAAATTATTTCTGTGTTTGACAATTCTGCGATGAACAGTTT
Source organism: Strongylocentrotus droebachiensis (assembly GCA_035222895.1). Taxonomy (NCBI): domain Eukaryota; kingdom Metazoa; phylum Echinodermata; class Echinoidea; order Camarodonta; family Strongylocentrotidae; genus Strongylocentrotus; species Strongylocentrotus droebachiensis. Next base: position 218,012 of record JAVYIG010002244.1, on the reverse strand, counting down.
AATGCATAACTAATTTGGTATGATTCTACGTTCAGAATGATTTTCTTAACGTGTGTACAGGGATAGAGGGGAGAGAAGGAGTTAAAGTAAACATGGACTTTGCAATGACAATCTTAATACCGAAGCACTGTTTTATCTTCCTTGCAATTTTGTTGACCGATGGTGTTTAAGAGAATAGCTTTTGAGATCAGCAGGGCGGAGACGGAACATTTCTCTTTTCATGTCTCTCTTTTTCTCTATCTCTCTCTCCCATTTCCCCTCTATGTCACTATCTTCTCCCTCCTTCATCTCTCTTTCTGTCTCTCCCTCCATATGTATATATGTGTATATGTATATATATATATATATATCTCTCTCTCTCTCTCCCTAGCTCTCTCGTTTTCTATACCTTGAATACCAGTTTCTCAGAAACAACTTTAATAAGCGAGGGCTTTTTTGTTTCCCTCCTTCTCTTCTTATCCACAAGCCTCCACCCCTCCCCCAAAAGATAATTAATCTAGGGATGTGATTTAAAATAAATATATTCACAAATGCCACTTGTTTACTCAATATCCTGCACTATATTCAGAGCCTTTTTTATTGAAAGGAATTATCATGTTTTCTAAGCTGTAGATCTTTTTCTCTGTATTTTTCTCTCCAAATTAAATTTCCACTCATCTGCAAGCTTACATAAATTCGAACTGGGAAATCAACTTTTGTTTTTGCTTGAATTCACTTTAATGAACAAAAATGATATCAACATGAATTTTCAGATATGCATATAATATTAGTAAAAAGGTTTAGAATATTATATACATACTCAATATAGAACTTCTGAATATATACATCAAGAATATGTACAAATTCGATAAAGCTTGATTAAATTCTTTTTACAACAAAAATAACACTCGCAACATCATCCTACAATGGCATTTTGTGCTGCTTTTGAATATTTTTTTAAATATTGTTAATTTTCCATATTGTTAATATTATTGATCATTTTTGAAATTTGCTTCAGTTTAAATTGATCGAGGTTGAAAAACTGTAAACAAAATATTGTCCTTGCATCTTTGATCCTATTATGTTGGCAAACTTAGTTGTTCAATCTCATTAAAAAAAAAATGTATTGAAAGAATTATTATACTTTTTTTGAAAATACATAATGCAATTGTAGTAACTAAGCTAAATACTTGATTGAATTATCTACTGCTCTGTTGGGAGAACCTTCAATATAATGCTCCCCAGGGAGTGGAGCATGTGCATACATTGTGTGCGGATAATATATCTGTTAAGCGCTCAGACACATTGTTGTAATGGGAGCTATATAAAAGCGGAATATTATTATTATTATTATCATTTTCTATTTATTCTTACATGTACACCATATTAAGTACCTGAATCAATATGAACAATTAGAAATGGGTCATATCAATATTATACCTGTTATCTTCTTATCAATAGGTTATCATTATTTCATCAGTTGTTTTTAATTACATTTTTTAATTCAATACCCCCAACACCTTTTTTTCCCTGCCAAAATACTAATCTTATAACTTGAAAATTCTTGGGACCATCAACCTGTCTAGCCTCAGTAGGCTTTTAATAGGGACTTTTAGATTTGCATGGACTGATACGTGTGACGTCCATTCAAGGCAGTACATTAAAAGGACGTTGATCGTAGCAATCCACATTGTCTTCATGCGAATGTAAAAGTCTCTAACGATGGTCCTCTTATTCTTCTTATTTTATACAAATTCATTCAATGTGCATTGTATTTTACCTTGAAATGCTTACCGGTAGTATATATTTTAATGTTTTGCTTGTTTTTTTAAACTGTAGAACAAATAAAGAATGAACTTAGATATCTCACAGCCAATGAAAGGTAGTTACATTGTCTGTGTTTTTCTGTTAAATACACATTTATGATAAATATCACTATCAGTTTTGGAAGGCACCAAATTCACTTGAAATCAAATGCTCTAGGCATACAACCATAAAACCCTCATGCCTCTCAACAGAAAACATTACATATTCATGTTCAGAGGAAAAGTAAATGTTGACAGACGTAACAAAAATGCAAAATGTATGTATATCTTCATGATAATAGGAAACATTTAACTGAAATCCACGCTAACCATCTCTCCATAGGTATAGATTATTATTTTTAAAATTGGTCAAACGTCCATGTTAACTGTCTGAAAATCATATATTTATCATATATTATTCATATATATATATCATATATTCATCAGGTTAACAATCAAGTACAGACACTTCATATTCTTCTGGTCTTTAAAAAAAATGTAGTTCATGATTCTTGCTCTTCTCTTGATTTCAATGCGGTCATGATGGCGTCATGAGACCGATATCCTCCATCGATAGATTCTGTGTCCAGGTGTAAAGCTTATCCGCTTCATCTTCCCATGGTTCCATGTCACCATCCAGCGCATCTTCATCATCAAAGGCATCACGGTTACCATGGTGATCAAAACGGGGGGTCGGGGAGGATTGATGGTTGTTGAGGCCGGGCAGTCTCTCCGTCCGAGCGGTGTTTTGTGGAACCATATCGGGATCCTGCACGAGACATATTGGAAAAAAATTACACATTTACAGCGACTGCCTGTCAGAATGAGATGTTTTTAAAATTAAAACTGGATCAAAGGAACTTGCACGTAAAGGCCACCTGCATTATTGTCTCCCCTGAAAGGCCTTTATACACAGGTTTAACTGTATGTATGTTGACTCCATAAGAGATTCATTGCGGCATGTAGCATTCATTCAGTTTATGAAAAGGACCTGGTATGGAGTATCAAAGTTAGTAAAGGGTTGGATTATTAATAGATTTTTATCGTTATCTTTGTTATTGTTGATTGCCATTACTTGTATGCAATTTAATCACTGTAAAATAAATGTGATTCTGATTTGCCACAATGATGTTTGTATCTTTAATCTATCTTTCTATCTACATATCTTTCTATCTATATTCATCCCTCCCTCCATCCCTCTATCCCTCCATCCATCCATCCATCCATCCATCCATCCATCCATCCATCCATCCATCCATCCATCCATCCATCCATCCATCCATCCATCCATCCATCCATCCATCCATCCATCCATCCATCCATCCATCCATCCATCCATCCATCCATCCATCCATCCATCCATCCATCCATCCATTTTGATCAGTAACATATATCTCACTGTAAAGATGAAGTCCAATGTTAGAGGCATAATAAAATACAGTGTAACACAAAATCAGAATTCTGATACAAATTATATGCATTATAATCAACCATTTTCAAAGATGAGAACATAGCATACTGATACAGAAGGCAACAGGGCTATCAGTAGAAATTTGAACCTGAATGTTAAAAAAAAAAAAAAAAAAAAAAAAAATTGGTGTTGCCAATTAGAGTGATGATGAGGTACCCACCTCTGTTGGAGACATGTACATCTTCCTCATCTTCGAAGCACGCTGTCTTGCCTGTCTGGAACGTCTGGAAGTCGTTCCAGGAGACGGACCACGCGAGGGCGGCAGACTGCCAGCTGGAATGGGGGTCAGGAGAGGGGTCCTGGAATAAAAATAACACCAGAATATGTGGATATTATGGGATTAACTACTTAACACTTCTGTGAATTGTTCATAACAGGAAACAGTACTATGATCTTAGGTTGAGACTGGTAAACTGTTATGTATGGTTTGTCCTATTGTATGGAGCAGAAACATGGACAATAAGCAAGGCCATGGATAATACAATAACATCTTTTGAAATGTAATGAAAATAACCTGAAAACCAATAAAGAGATATTACACATGGCAGGGTTGGTCATGTTAAAAGGCACAAATGAAAGCCTCTTAAAAGATGTATTGAAGGAAAGAGTGGAAGGAACTAGACCGAGAGGGAGACCCTGCTGCAATGTGAACAAGTGAGACAGGCTTTTCAATGTTTACCTGAGTTTTGAGATGAGCTTGATGTGTTTGAGCTGCATCTCCTGTGTGAGAGGTCTGGATGTAAGAAGAGGAATCTCGGGCCTCAAACGATCCGACATCGAACCTCGGTTCAGGTAGTCAATGATGTCATAGAGAATGGTGGTCCTGGGAAGGACTGCAAGCAGAAGTAAACAGATATCATGACAAAAACCGCACTTCGAGGAGGCGCAATAGTTGGAAGAGCAGTTGTCTCATAATCCGGTGACCCGGGTTCGAAACCAAGTCGATGCGCTAGTGCCCATTGGTAAGGCATTGATCCTCATTACCAGGTCCCTTGGAGAGGACCTAAAGCCGTCGGTCGTCTGGTTGCTTACTAACAAGCATTTATGCTTTCTTAGCAGTCAGGTAAAAATAACCACCACTACCAAATATTATCAAAGTAGATTGTGAATCAGGGGGAAATTCAACATTTCTAGAAAGTTGCTTTGAAAAAAAGAAAAAACTCAGCAGAACAGATAGATGAACTTTTCAAAGAAATCATACATATATTAAGAAAGCTATAATTTAATATCACAATACATACAGAAATGTCAAACTGGCAATTTGATAAATCACTGCGACATAATTGGGCAAATCTCCCATCTGCTCTAATGTTCAAAATGCATAAATCTTATAGAGAGCATAACTCTATTTTTTTAGACCTATATATCCATTATAGTCCCTAATGTTATCAGATTCAATACACCACTTACCGTTTAAATCCAACTTTCTCCACAGATTCTCTCTTCCCCCCATATAAGCGGGCATCTCATCAAGGTTGCTAAGATACTGCAAAATTTAAAGATAAAGACCAATTATGGTCATGCGATTGCATTGTGAAAGAAATGTTGTGGAATCGATCAAAAAAGGTCTAGCATATAAGGTAAGTATTGGTGTGTACTGCAAGGTTCTGGAATCATCAAAATGATAAGAAATTTGGCCCAGTCTTGGTAAAGTTACAAGTACTGTGAGAGGGGGGCGTTTCCAAAACCGATCTTTACCTTTAAGAAGAAACAGAACAATGTCCGTATAAGTGATGCCATCATCTGTCATCATAACACTCATGTGATTAGTTTATGTACAAAATAATTTCAATTCATTTGTAATATTGAGATTCTTTCAACCTAATTATTTTGTAACTTTCACTGTGCCAACATTTCGTGAGGGTTGCTAAGATACTGCAAATTTAAAAAGAAACGTTGCTCTTGTTTAGTTTTCAAAACGGAGCTCTTCATAGTTTTACAGAGCTTAATTCAATGTGCAACTGAGAAAGGAGGTTTCGTTTCCAGGATTGAGACATGACACTATTACAATGCACTGTTCCCAGCCTTAACAGGCCTGTCTTAATCAGCTCAAGTTTGCCTAATAACTCACTATTTTAACTATCCCGATCGCAAATTAGCCAGTTAATTCGCATCTTCATCAGCCCGCAGTTGGAAGAGAAAATTTGGTCGAGAAAATTTGGTCGAGAAAATATCAGAGAAATCTTGGTCTTGTTTCCAAAATATCCAGCTATTTGGGAATTAGCGGGCTAATTTGCGCCAGTCCAAACTAATTTGTAATGAGCGTATCGGTCTGGTGAAGACGCAATTTCGAGCTTCTGGATAATATCTGAAGACAGGCCTATAGATAAAAGAGTTAGAGTTGCCCTTTCAAAAATACGATATGATTTATACCTGCATGTAGTCTTTGACGGTGGTGACGTCGATCTCATCCGTTATCTTATCTCTCTCGTGCTGGCAAGTATCTGCTATCATCTGATCGTAGAACTTACGATGACCCATCTCCCTGCATGCATCAGCAGATGCCTGGTTAATAACAAACAAAAAAAGAAAAAAGAAAAGGAAAGAGTTTTAAAGTGGCAGAGGTGTCGTGGTGTCTTGGAAAAGTCAAAACAGAGTAGATAACAAGGTACAAGGTTTAAGTGCATCTGAAAGTAACATCCTTTAACGTAGCATTAAGCTACATCCAAATCACACTCAATCCAATTGTAGTAAGAGGGTGCCTGGTAGGATTATTCCTGGACATGCATGCACAATAGTTGCTAGTGCTAAAGCTGAGTGATAATTTCCAAAGCTCTTTGGAATCATATTTATATATCAAAATGTGATGGGTGCCTTATGATTCATGAAAAGAATATGAAAGAATTTATTGACTGAAAAAAACAAAGGTTTCAAAACTTTTTTCATATCAATTGTTATGCAGAGAAATCCCACAACTCTCATGTCATCTGAATGTGAAATGTCCGCATAGAAAAGGTCAAAGGTCATCGACTTACATCCGATGCTGGCTTGATGATCTTCTTTCCACTGAAATACTTGAGTCCATGGCCCTCAGTGTGTGTGAAGATCTTAAACAGAATCACTGGCGGAAACTCTGAACCTGCAAATCTAGAACCATCAAATCAGAATAACAATGTTCATAGTTAAGATTTATGGAGTACTTTGAAAATATATTTTTTCTTATACCGGTAAGTGAATTTACAGATTATTGATGATCTCAAATTTTAGATTCTCAAATTTGGCTTGAGGAGAGGGAAGGGGGGGGGGGGGGGGGATGGGGACACAACAGTACACATTTGCACTGTGTACTAGATATGTATTAGAAATATGACATATTTCTTTCTTTTTGGCCAGTGGGGTGAAGGGGGGACGCAAGACTTGAATTTTTTTAATAATGATTAATATTTGTCTCTATTAAACACAAAGACTGCAAGTGGGGAGGGATTTTTTTCTCCAAATGCAAGCAAAACAAGAAAGATGAAATCAATACGGTTTCTTACCTGAAACGAACCTTGGCTTTCATGCTTTTATCTTTTAGCAAGTGCGCTTCATTGGGAGCAACTTTCCTGAGAATTTCATAGGTCATTGAGTGTTCCTTTAAAAATGAGAAATATCAAGAAATGTAGTTTAAATGATTTTTTTTTTTACTCTGAAAAAAAAGAGAGGAATACATTTTCCATTTTTGCAATGCTTATTTTGTATGTCATGTCTATGTTCTGTCCAACTGCCATCCTCCCACTTGCTCTGTACACCATATTATCATCTTATGAGCTCATTCTCTTCTCACTTTTCTCTGTCACTCTTACTCCATCGCACACCTCATCATTCTTCCTTCTCTTGCGTCTTTTCTTAATCTCCTTCAGATCTGCACATGGTTTGTTTGTCTGCTTCAACACACCCTATATGTATTAATAATTTATTTAAGAACTCTATTCACAGTGACAGTACCATTATTGAATTAATACTATCTGTTTGGAGCGAGAAAGACATTGGCCCAAATTCACAAAGGAGGTTTAGAGTTAACCCATGGTTCAAACCCTCATTTACATAACCCAAGGTTTAAAATTAGCACAGATTAAGCGTACCTTGTCTTGCGCGCGTCTTATATTGGACCTCTGACTGTATCGCACTTATTTTGCGCTAAGTTTAGACCATGGGTTATGCAAATAAAGATTTAAACCATAGGTAAAATGTAAACCTCCTTTGTGAATCCAGGCTTTATCTCTGAGTTACACTGAATACATTGAATGAATACTATCTGTTTGGAGCAAGAAAGACACTAACTCTTGAGTTAATGCCCTTCTGTCTCCAAGCAGCGGATATAATATACTCACTGCTGCACATACTGCATGCTTGAGAAGTTTGAACATTTGTTTATCCCTGTAAGAACACCAGCATCTTTCTATAGACCTTGCTGCTAGTAGCTGTGTTAACCTTTCAAATGTCACGAAAATAGAAACACAATATTTATTAATTAAAGTAATTATAGTTTTCGTTTGAACGCAGTGACAACATAGCTATCACAGAGACTTGATAAAGTTTTATTGTGCAATTTTTTGTAACCATCACTATGTTTCTCTTCGTATTATTTTATTTGTACTCAAAATCAAAATCAAATTATTATATGGTTGCAATGAAGAAATTAGTAAATTTCATACCTCTCACTATAAGTAGCTGTGATACATTTGAAAAAACTTTATAAGTAAGAGAAGGGGGTGATATATCAATAATTTTAAAGGAGATCACTAACATAAAATGAATCTTGCTTACAAGAAGAAGGAAAAACTTATAAACATTGCAAGAGATTATAAGCAGTATTATATCAGGTGAAAATCATCTCCCAAAAATGTATTAGACTAATAGAATTTATTCACCAAAGTATGAAAATGTCAGTAAGGCCTATTTTCTTTTCTTTTTTGCCAGAATTTGTTTTGAAATTGTTAGACTCTTGTCCATAAATTTGGAAATGAGAAACCAGGTTTATCATTTTCTGCAAATTCAACAAATTTTTGCATTTCTTGTTGGCATTTGTTTCGCTAAACCTGTCTGCAAAAGTGATAACCCCCTATTCCCATGTTCAAAATGGTCCAAGGAAGAGTATATTAGCCCCTGCATGTGTGAACATCAATGTTTCTCCAAACTTACTGTTTATCTTGCTCTGGATCTGGAACCACCACCTGTTTCTTGGCCTGTAGCTGTCTTTCAGCTGATCCTGCTGCGCTGCCGCTATGCTGACTTGGTAGAGTCACATTGATCGTTGATCGGCTTGAACTCCTCAAAGGATCCATTCTGGAGAAGGAAATTTAACCGTTAATATAAAAAATTTAATCTTTAGATAGACCTCTAATAGCTAAATAGTATGTAGGTTATTGGTATAGATCTAGACCTAAATGTAACTTCTACAGGCTCTTGCATGAATTTAAAGAGTTGCATTTAGGTCTAGAACTAAATGCAACTCTGAAAACCAAACGCAAATTTTAAACGCAACTTTTCCAGACCAAACACAACTTTATGATAGATATAGATCTATGACCGAACACAAAGTTTCGTTTGATTTCAATCACAACTTTCTTTGACTTTATAAATTAGGATCTAGTGAAGTAGACCTAGATCTAGACTCTAGACTCTAGATCTAGATCTAGTCACTTAGTGACCTAACTTGTTAGATGTCTAGATCTAACACTAACAGTTAGAGTCTAGACTCTACTCTCTAGTGCTAGTGTAGTGATTTCGACAAAAATGACTGGTATTAAATCTACTCTTACTCCTGATAATTTAATATAAAGTCTGGGTTACCTTAACAAAGTTACACTACTCCGGACATGGAAAATAGTATCATCTAGAGAAAAGCACTAGAGAGGGGTATAACGCAAGACAAACAAATCAAAGTTCGTGCGCCGCTGAAAAGAAGGGCGGTGTGCTGAGAACGTTGTGTCGGAGGAGTTCAGGGCGGCTTCACCTGCAATTCTCGTTGGATCATGACCATAGCATTAACACTGGCTGTTGTGTAGGGTCGTCATCTTAATTGTTGATACTTCAGGCTCTAAACATACTTGTCTTATAATGTTAATGTTTTATTTCATTTTTGTTTAAAAAGAACTCTTTATATTAACATAAAATATTTTAATATACATATATAATTTAAATTATTAAATAATTACTCTATTTTAAATAAAAAGTAATATATTTTGACAAATAACTATACCTTTATTGTCTTACACATGCGCAGTTTATGCATTCCATCTCTAGACAACTTTCGCCGTTTCTTAGGACGCCGTAAATTCTTTTTCACATAGAAACGGTAAGTGGAATATGTCTAAGGGTGTATTTTTAGCTTCATACTAGTGTATTATATTATGTTCAATGAAAAACAGTGATGATAATTGATAAAGAATGAATACTTTGGCAAGAAATATGGATTGTTAACGTATGTGTAGTCCCACTCTATTTGTTTGGTGTAGGCCTAGCCTGCCTCTGTAGTTCATAAATGTCTTTTTGAGTTTGACCGGGGACAAATAAAATTCATGGAGTCTCTTTTGCCTATTCTGAATCTGTTGTCCTCTGGTTTGAAGAACTGCTCTTGGTACAGGATTCATGTTGGAGATATGCATGTACATATCGCGTCTACATGTCTCAAAACTATGATTTATGAACAAAAATGAGAGTTTTTTAGTTCTCTTTATTTCATCACTCCAGCTCCATCACTCCTAGACCGAATTTTCCGTCTCTTTCGTTCGTTAGCCTCTTATTGGGGTAGGGTCGGCCGGCTCTCTCTTTAGAGACGGAAACCGTCTAATCACATGTCCTTGATAACGCCACGACCAACTCTGGTCGTAGCGTTTTGCCCCCAAAATCCCCCTAAATGTCATTTTACCTCGTGTATATCCAAATGTAAATTAGGCCTAGGGTATAATAATTCGGTTCCACTTACTAACTTGCTTGAAATAATCCGTTTAATGGTCCCTTTTAAGGAAATTATGGGTCTAAATTGACAGCCGTGTTGAAAATCTTGCAAGTCGTGTTAAACTCTCGCTGCCGGAGTCATCTAAATCAATCTCATCCCTTCTAGTCTACGCCGAAGGCAAAATGATTATGAAAGAAAAACTGTGATAACGCCATTACGAACGTGTAGACGGCGCACAGTTTTTCCTTCATAATCATTTTGCCTTCGGCGTAGACTAGAAGGGATGAGATTGATTTAGATGACTCCGGCAGCGAGAGTTTAACACGACTTGCAAGATTTTCAACACGGCTGTCAATTTAGACCCATAATTTCCTTAAAAGGGACCATTAAACGGATTATTTCAAGCAAGTTAGTAAGTGGAACCGAATTATTATACCCTAGGCCTAATTTACATTTGGATATACACGAGGTAAAATGACATTTAGGGGGATTTTGGGGGCAAAACGCTACGACCAGAGTTGGTCGTGGCGTTATCAAGGACATGTGATTAGACGGTTTCCGTCTCTAAAGAGAGAGCCGGCCGACCCTACCCCAATAAGAGGCTAACGAACGAAAGAGACGGAAAATTCGGTCTACATCACTCCATGACCTTATCAAAAAGTTCTTTAAGTCGTACATTGACATGTCAGAAAGACTAAATTTAATGATGTCAAAATCCCATGCACAACATTCTGCAAACGCCACAAGGAGCAGTCTAAACTCTGACATTTAAGTTGTGTTAGGTGCTTAAAGTCTAAAGATAAACTTGAGTTCTGGTAATGCGATTGCATTGTGAAAGAAAAGGTGTGGAATGGATCAGAAAAGTTGATCATATAGCATGTAAGTAATGGTGTGTAATGCAAGGTTCTGGAGTCATCAAAATCAAAATAAATTTGGCAGAGTCTTGATAAAGTAACAATCACTTACACAGACAGATGTTTATGGGACAACACACATGGTTTCGGGGCTAGTACTACCCTGATTCTACTCGGCCAGTATACATTTTCTTCCAAAATTGTTCGGCACATGACATTTATTTGTAATCTTGAACATTCAGTGTAAGTTTCGTTAGATTCTGTGAGAATTCATTTTCTTTTTTTACCAGAACTAATATTTATCTTTAGATTTCTAAGTTCTTTCACTTGGTGAAATTAAGTGAAAATCAATAAAAAAGGACTAAAAAGTTGTAACGTAAAATCTGGTTTCTTTGTTTGAAAGGAAATCATATTTAAAATAAGAACTCAACTTGACAGTGATAACTAAAAACAGGGATACTATTTTCTTTTTTGTTGTTTAATTTCCAAACAGATATCAAGTGCAGACCAAGAGAATCAGAATTCCTGGAGATAAGCAGTGCTGTTCTTAGAGAGAAAGGGAGGTGCAGTCATGAGGCTCAAGACTTCTCTTCCAAAGGAGCCAAAACATATCCTTTCCCTGATAATATATCTAATTAAAGAAATAGTTAACAAAAACTGCATGAAATAAACAAACAGTGTCTTGATACCTGTCATAAAATAAACTTTTTCATCCACAAATTTCACCAATTCCACGTTTACATTCTAAAGACAAAACATACAAAATACAACATATTCAAACAAAGAAGTTTTTTGTTGTTGCTAGAAAATAGTAAATTAAAATGCCTATATGTGTTGCCAGTATCAAGAATTTTATTTCAAAATGTATTGAATTTGCAAATAGGACACAGTACTGTAATGCAAGAAGAATAGTTTCAAGTTTGTCAGTGATTTTGATTTTTTTTTTCTTCTTCTATGTTCTGTGTAATTACGTGATCAAAGGTTGGGTAGAAAACTCATGAAAATGTGAGACTTTACAATGATAGGTTGAAAGAATGACTTATTCCTCTTAAAGGCTCAGGAGGTGTCATGGTATAGTGGTTTACTCTCTTGACTCTCAATCCAAGGGTTTAGGGTTTGAATCTTAGCCTGGCACTGATGTCCTTTGGCAAGACATTACTCCACATTCAACACTCTCCAACCCAATGCAAATGGGTACCTTGCAATTGCTGTGGTATGGTTTTATTGATAGTTGCAGGGCTCACAAGAGAGCAAGTGTTAATACTGATGTGGCTACCTTGGGTAAATAAACCCAATTATTGTTATCATTATTAGGCCTATAAAAAGATGTTGTATTGCCCTTTGCGACCTACCCCAAAATCTTGAAATCTACGGTGGGCTTTTAAAAAAAAAAAATTTTGGTACCGTTTTTTAGAAGAAAAAAATATTAAAGCACTCAAAACTGAAAAATATCAGCCCAAAGAGAGAGTAAAAAAAAAAGGAAAAAAGGAGAAGATTTCTGACCGACCGACAAATGTTTTGGCACCTAAACCGCAATACAACATCTCTTTCTTTAGGCCATATTATTATCAATGCTAGTTAGTATTTCTCCTTGACTGCCGTGTACATTCTGAGCTGGTAAGCTGTGTGGCTTGGACAACATCGGAAGAGCTCTATTCATGCAGCGATGACCATCAAATCTTACGCTGGAACCTCATGTCTGATGAGACTAGCAGTCTAGCCAAACTACCCAATGACATCTACGCTACAGACATTCATTTCTTTCCCAGGGGACTGGGGGGAAAGGCTAAGCAGTCACAATCGGATGTTTTTGTGTTGACATCTACGGATGGTAAGTTGTACAATTCCATGTATGTAAATTCGGTGCAAAAGAATGGGCAGAAAATGTCGTTGTTATTTAGATAGCCTAAGACCAGAACAATAATCCATTCATTACATAAGCAGTAATTGGAAATAGTACAGTGATTATGTAATAATTTTTATTAAGACAAGATTCACATACTGAAATACATAAACATGAACATGATATGTAATTATTATGGCATCCAGCAATATCATTCACAGTTCTCAACTCTTCTGTTGGAAATGATCAATAAGTAATGTAGACAAATTTCTCTCCCCCACCCCACTCTCTCTCTCTCTCTCTCTCTCTGCCTGTCTCTACCTTTTTTTTCTCTCTCTCTCTCTCTCTGTATCTGTCCTTTCCTCTGCCACTTTTTTTCTGTCTGTCTGTCTGTCTGTCTCTCTCTCTCTCTCTGCCTGTCTCTACCTTTTTTTTTCTCTCTCTCTCTCTCTCTCTGTATCTGTCCTTTCCTCTGCCACTTTTTTTCTGTCTGTCTGTCTGTCTCTCTCTCTCTCTTTCTACCCCCCCCCCCCACCCCCCTCTCTCTCTCTCTCTCTCTCTCTGTCTTTTCCTCGGCTTCTCTCTCTCTCTCTATCTGTCTTTTCCTCGGCTTCTTTCTCTCAACAGGTAAATTTCACTTGATATCCAAGTCTGGTAGAGTTGAGAAGTCTGTGGATGCGCATAGAGGAGCCGTGCTGTCAGGGAGGTGGAGCTATGATGGTACTGCCATGGCAACGGCCGGTGAAGACGGACAGGTCAAGATATGGTCTCGCAGTGGAATGCTGCGGTCAACTCTAGCATCGACGGGTCAGTAATGGGTACCGAGGATGTGGAGGGGGGGGGGGGGGGGGGAGAGGGGAGGGGTAAATGATAATGGTCTGCCATTCTTGTATAGTACATATATCACCTTATGATATAATGTCGCTACGCACTTCCACAGGACTTTGGATAAAGCTGTGTTACAATCAGTCACGTGAAGTTAACGTGCTTGAGGCGCCTGTCCATTTTACAATGGAATTATGATCAGATTTTAGAAGAGATTGCATTATCATTAGATATGCTAGCCCTTAAACATTTCCGGACATAGGATCCAAATGATTTTAGTAATGGTCAAAGGGATATTGCAAGGTATTGCAGGCCTTTCTTCAAAACTTATAATACCTCTATTTTTTCTCAGATTTTTCTTTAACTTGTATTCAAAGAAATTTGGTGTCAAGGTAGACTTGCCATTATATAATTCTCCATATATATTTGTATTGTTTACCTCCAGGCTTCTAAAGTCAACTAAATGTATTTCCAGTTATGGAACTCCCTACTCAATCAAAATGTCAGCCAATCAAAATTTGATCCCAAAAAAATTGAAAACCTATCTAATGTCTGAATTTCTTGATAATATGTAGAGTATTTCACAATATGATTAATTATGTTAAATTATTTTTGTTTGGTGAAACTTCTCATGTACTTTCATATGTTTAATAATGTATTTACCTTGTTAGGCACCTTGAGCATCCCTTGGGGTGGATATGTGCGCATTATAAATTTTGTTATAATTATTTATTATTATTTGAAAATGTAATCTTTATCATTATCAACAGGTTCAGCTGTATATTCAATATGCTGGTCTCCTGATTCCGATCAGGTACTCATAACCAACGGTAAACAGCTCATTATCAAGTCACTGCAGGCCAATGCTAAACCTCTTCAGGTATGTTCAAAACTCTTGTTATAAAGCCCCACACCACTACTTATAGCTACTTGCGCCCTCTATATAGCAAACAATGCCTAAGCGGAACACGTTGATCCCCCATGATCCCCTTTTTCTTATGTTTTTCTTAATTGAGAGCTTATTTGATGAAATAACTACCTGTCAGTGACCATGCAGGGATGTCTAATCCCTCCTGGTCAAACTAGTGCAGATAGGGTTTAAGATGAATAGGTCGATGATTAGTATTACAGAGACATATTATAGCTTTTTAGTCACTTATCATCTTTTTTCCATACTTTGTCCATTTTGGTTTCCATTTAAATTCTTTGCTTGTACTCATATGTTGTATTTTACTCTGATTGGTGCAAGACCAAAAGCTTCATTTCTATGTCATTTTATAATATTGATGATATTTATTATTTTGAAGTATGAGGAATTACAGATTTGAAAATATTTGCATAAAAAACGGATCACTGAAAATCTGTACAAATCTGTACTTTTTTTATTTCTTCCCTCAAATTCCTACCCAAAACTATTTGATATCTCTTCCTTTTTTTTCCAGTGGAAAGCCCACGATGGTGTAATACTGAAGGTAGACTGGAACCCCGTCAACAATCTCATCCTGTCCGGCGGAGAAGACTGCAAGTACCGTGTCTGGGATTCCTACGGCCGTCAGCTCTACAGCTGTCACCCTCACGACTACCCCATCGTGTCTGTGGCGTGGGCACCGGACGGAGAGCTCTTTGCCGTCGGTTCTTTCAATACTCTCAGGCTGTGCGACAAGAGCGGGGTCAGTATAGCTCCTTCAAATGGCAACCCTTGGGCATCTTGAAATAAAAAATAAATCAAAAAAGAATTTCTAAAAATCAGAAAGATGTGGGGACTTTAAAACAAAAAGTAGGGCAAGCTAGTTTAAAGAGAAAGTTGAGTTCTGGATAGAGGTGAAAAATCACGTGCAAATGTGGAAGAACATCAGATAAAAAATGTTCCCTCAAAAGCATGGCTCTTCAAATGCCTTAAAAATAATAATAATGGTGGCTTCTTATATAGCGCACATGTCCGTCACGCTGTGACGTTCCTGGCGCTGCCCCGATTATTACCCTGGCTTAAGCAAGTCAGCCACTGCGGCGCTCTAGCATTTCAAGGAATTAATTCCTGCCAGGTCCCCATTTACATCACCTTGGTTGAGTGTGGCAAATGTGGATCAATGTCTTGCCAAAGGACATTAGTGCCGCGGCGGGACTCAAACCACGGGCCTTAAGATCGACAGTCCATCGACGTATCCACTCGACCACGACACCTCTTAATATTATAAATATGGCATCTAACGTCATAAAAATCGGGACAGATTTTTATGCCACATATTTGTGAAGTCCCATATACATCTTTCTGTCTACAGTGCTTGTAACTTTATCAAGACTGGGTCAAACCTTGCAGTACACACCAATACCTATATGCTAGATGATCAACCTCTTCTGGTCGATTCTACAAAGTTTCTTTCACAATGCAATTGCATGACTAAAAATCAACTTTATCTTTAAGGATGTTGAGAGAGCTATCATTGAGTGGAATTTATTTTTAAATGGTTGCATTTGAACTTGTGGGTAATCATGGATGAATATAAAAATATTTGGCACATGTACATGTATGTATATTTTTTTCCATATAGAAATGAAATAATGAGATGATATTGAACAAGTTTCATTCCAATATTCTACTTGTTAGTTGTTACCATTATTGTATGGGCTTTGAAAACACAACCATGTGTGTAAGATACAATTTGAGGAGTATTCTTATCTTTTTTTCGAACGTGAATGTAAAGAAATGGTTACAACAACTTGTTCCTTGATTTGTTGCAGTGGTCTTATGCCTTGGAGAAGCCCAACACTGGTAGTATCTTTCACATAGCTTGGAGTGGTGACGGTACGCAGGTTGCAGGGGCTTGTGGGAATGGTCATGTGATCTTTTCACATGTCATTGAGAGGTCAGTGTTACCAATATTAGATGTACAGCGTGTAAACAATAATGAATAATTCTCAACGCTGAATTTTTTTCTTTTTTTTCTCTATTTTTTTCTTCAATTTGCATCAGGTATAAGGCTTGGTAGGTTCTATGACACATGAAATGGCAACGGTTTCTGCAAGGTCAATTTTCTACACTAGGCTAACTTCAACCCTGGACTTAAAACTATACCTTTTTAAAAGCCTTACCTTACCTTAATCACAGCCCAAACTTGTTAACCTTAATCCTTATCTTTGGTGAAATATCATGCCTGTAATCATATATTTGATAATCAGAAAAAAACTCTAAAGGAGACCAAAATTTGGAATTGTATGTTCTTGCTCAAAGGAAGGACATGAGTTTACAGCTGTATATTCAAACAATTCATTTTACTCTCTCATTCAGGCGGTTGGAATGGAAGAACTTTGAGGTGGTTGTGACATCGACTAAATCTATCAACGTTCGTAACGTGACAAACGATGCCAAGGAGAAGCTGGAGTTCAGAGATCGCATCATCAAGACGGCCCTGTCGTACGACCATCTTGTGGTTGCAACAGCTTCACAGTGTTATGTTTACAGGTAGGATATTGAAAGATAAAGTGAGTATTGGTCATGCAATTCATAGTGGAAGAAATTGTTTGGAAGTATTAAAGAGAAAAGGTTAGTTATTTAGGACAATGGATCAGTGTATATTGTGGGGTTCTGGCCTGATCAAAAAAAAAAAAAGTAGAAATATCTCTTTCTTACAAACTCCAGACATTATTAGGGTTGTTCTCATGAAACGATATACAGAATTAAAAGTCAAAATTTGATTCTTCAAAAATGATTTTTGATACATCATTGGTATGCTGTACCTGGGCCACGTCTTATAAAGAATCAATATTAATCTCAACTTATTTGCGATTGATATCAATCGCAACTATGTACATAAGAGATAGGGGCTGCAAACTTGCGATTAATTTGGATCAATTGCAATTATTTATAAGACTGGCCCAGGTATCAGCCTAGCCGTTAATAGTTCATAAGGGGAATATCTTTGATGTAGCTGTTTTAAATTCTCTGAAAATAATGGATAGCACTGGATGAATCACTAATTTCAGTTCATAAGGATGATAAAAAATAAATTGATTAGGAATTCGATCTCTTTCTCATCATTTCTCTGATTGGAGTTTTCTTTCTAGCCCTCTGTGAATCACAAATAGATCAGGGGGTGTTTTACAAAGATCCTAAGTTGAACTTATCTCTAAGCTGGACTCAAGCCTTTTATTAAGTCAAAGCAGACCGGGAGCCAAATATCTGAAAAAGCGGCTCCCGGTCCTTAAATTTTTTAGAGGACCGGGAGCCGTTTTCCAGGACCAGGAGCCGTTTCCAAAATTGATGAAAATATGTATTCCTTTAAATTATTTGTTAACCGTTACCTTTTATTTATACATACGGTAGTTTAATTTCTAGTTTAAATGTTGAGCACTCTAATATTAAATCACTCATACCTTGGATAAATCTGTCATTTGTAGTTGTTGTTGTTGTTCATGTTTAATACTATTTTCATGCTGTTAAATGCAAAAATTGAAAAATGTTAGGAAGGGGGGAATTAAATATTTTTACAATTTTTTTCATGCAGAGCTGCCAACCTGTCACTTTCAAAAAACATATTATTCATATTTTAGGTGAAAAAACAGATTTTGCCTGTTTTACGTTTTTGTTATTTTCCCTATAAAATGCTATTGCATTTATGTTTCTTTGAATAAAAACGCATTCAATCATTGAGAGCGGCCGACCTGTCACTTAAAAAAAAATAACAAAAATAATAATTAAAAAAAATTAGAAAAAAATTAGAAAAAAAAAAAAAAAATATTTGTTAAATATATTTACCAATTTTATCAGAAAAATCCATTATTTAAAACATCACAGAATTTTAGTCAATGAGTACGAAGGTCGCTGAATTGCGGCGCAACACACGATGATGTTCTATGCCCAAGGTGCGGCACCCTTCGGTGCTTAATTGCGGTCGAATCAAGGCAAGTCTGGAGTTGCAATAAACTTTGTACATAAAGTCAATGCATCAGCAGGTCCGGTGTTCGTTTTTCATTTGACCTTTTGAAGATACCATCACATTCGAAGGGCATGCGATAGGCGAAAAATCTAGTAACAAAATCGCTGATTTCTTGATTTTTAGCGCTTTTTTGGTGAAGTTGTTTCTTAAAACTGGGCTAAACCCCCGTGAGCTTTGGAAATATGGCTCCGATTCCGCATTTTTGACAGCAAAATTTGGCTTTTGGGATGGATTTTTGGAAGTTACATCGGGACTTTCTTGTACTGACACTGTGTGTGTAGTGCAGTGCACTGATTATGTCATTTGTGTGTGTATGCATGGCCTGGGGGAAATGCTCTCGTCTTTGAGTGGTGTACATCCCCTGTATTGTGTGCAATGTACATGAGTGCGCGCTACAGGAATCGCCAAAACAAAGCTATAGCGAAACTATGCATATGCTCGTTCTCACAGCCAGCCGCTAACCACGTTCGCGTACTCTCGATCTCAGCTAGCGGTCTGCACGCCGCTGCTAGCCCCCATAGCAGTGGCGCTAGGAGTAGGATTGAACGGCCGCTCGTATTCGTGCTGCAATTGTTTCTGGGCGATTTTAATTAGGATTCTCATTATAAAATGATTTGTTAGGGTTCATTCAGTCCACATTTTACTCGTATCCAAGTAAGTTTTTGTCACATTTGTGAACATTAAGTGCTAGACATGTGGAAGTTTATGAAACAGAGAATGTTAATTCTCCCAGACCGGGCGCCAGAAATAAAAAATGACCGGCGCCCGGTACTCATTTTCCCCGTCTTACCGGGCGCCAAAAGTCAGGGACCGGGGGGTAAAAATCGCCCGGCGCCCGGTTAATAAAAGGCTTGGCTGGACTTAATAATTATGGAAAGCCGTTAGCATCTATGAAAATGTTTTGTACAAATTATTTTAAAAAGCATAATATGTTGATTCAAATCATTCCTATTTTCTATTATCAAGGAGATATCATGTTCTTGATGTGGAATTAATAAAAAGTCTAAATTGAATTTTCGCTTTTGAATATTTTTTTTTAAAGACTACAAATGGCTCTCCATAACTTTAAGTCCAACTTAGAGTCAAGTTCGAGTTCGGATCTTTGTGAAACACCCCCCTGTGATAACCTTAGTTTGATTTTGAGGTGTTTGATGTTTATCATTGTTTTGATATGAAAGTGAAATTCAATGTGTCCCTCAAATCATATCAACTTTTTATTTCCCTTCCACCCCCAGCACCAAGAATTGGAATACTCCAATGATCTTTGACCTCAAGGAGGGCACAGTCACTCTCATTGTACTAGCCGAGAAGTAAGTCACTTCACCCTATCAACAAAAGTTTAGAAAAACAAGTTTTGTGTGTCATTTACCTCGACTTTCACAGGGCTATACAGTATAGGCCTAGTTAACGTGATCCCATATTTTATTCCATGCATTTTATGTATTTTTAAATTTAAATGTGAAATTAAATCTTTAAACTTTGAACTCTCAAATCTGAAATGTAAGTCACTTGTAGAAGTATCATCTGTTAACCCTTACTGTACTGGGCTATTTTGAGCACCCACTGACTTGGGGGGGGGGGGGGGCCTGGGAGGCCCCCCCCCCCCTATGATCTCGGCCGTTGATTGTCCGATGAACACGAAAATTTGCATGTTTGTAGATATTTAGGTAAGGAACAAGATAGTATAATTAGTTTTTTCTGAATATGCAAATTTTTGTTGTTAGCCTAATTAATTATGCAAAATTTTAATTTTATGCATTTTACAGAAAACGTGTCAAACTCCACTTTTTGAATGTTGAAAACTCAATATTCATATGAAACATCTTGTCTAACACAAACAAGTTATTTTAATGTAATTAATAATGATAATTTATGCAAATATTGATGCAATTTTTATTTATTTTTATTTTTTTGGATGACATGCGCATACTAATTGTTATGTAACGCCTTACAGGTATATCCGATTCCGACGAAAATGGTATCAAAATGTGCGTAAGACTTGAGGGAAAAAAGTCATGAAACGACAATTCAAAATTCTAAGCGGTTGCGGCGCAATCTTCAAAAATGTCGAGGGGGGGGGGACCTCCCAGGCCCCCCCCCCCCCCCCAGTACAGTAAGGGTTAAAGAAATTAGATAATTCATATTCAGGGTGATTCCTTAAAGTGTGCTCGATACATTGTATAGGACACAAACATTTTATTCATGTTTTTTTATCAAAAAAAAAAAAAGGGAATTCTGTTTGATATGACCATTGACTAATGGGTCTTCCAGGTATCACTGCTATTATTGTCTTGTAGTTGATTCAGATTTGTTTTCTTCTGACAAGGAGATTAAAATAACCTGCAATTTTTGATCAAGTAATCATATGAATTTCTGGGCCCTAAACCTGGAAAAAAATACATTTAATGTCTCAATCCTAAACCTCTTCCATTTTCTTTCATAATCCAGTCATAGTCAGGTTTAATAAGGTGTGTAATATCCTTATCTGACACATATTGCTAAATTTTGTCTTAAAAATCATACAGATTCTACGTTTGAAGCCATGGGGAAAACAAAAATTCCTTTAAATGAAACAAAACCCTATTAACTATCATACCAATTTCTAATATTCTTGTTCATTTGATTTGTTCCCAGGCACTTTGGAATTGTAGACGCAGCAGGACTACATCTATATACGTATGAGGTATGGTGCAATGGCAACTATTTAGAAATAAACCTCTTTTAAAGGGATAGTTGAGTTCTTGTTTCAGACCGCAAATGCCTTCAAAGTGCATGGTTATTGCTCTTATTCTTATGTATGATATTTCTAGTTACCTTTTAGGACCTAAAATTACTATGAAGGTAATTTTAGACCCCAAAATGTGTGAAATTTAGCCAATACGATCATACCTATTCAGCTCTACTTTAAAAAAAACACAGTGACCGTTAATTAATTGATAATAAAAATACATGGGCCAGCTGTTTGTGCTCATTTTAACCAACACGAAAAAGCCAACATCGGCATTGGCTGGAATAAAACGTTTAAAGCGCCATTTCATTTTTTCAACAGCTGGTTCAAATTATCTAATATTTGTGGTGGTACGCAAATATGAGAAATTCTTATATTAATGAATATTTCAGCCGTCTCTGAACCGATTTTGATCAAACAAAGATGATTTTGTCATTTAAATGTTCTTTCAAATTTGACAGCAGTAATTTGTAAGGACTCCTCTGCTATTGTCAGCATCCATTTGATCTTGCTTACTGTCAATTTTTCAACTGATTTTTCTTTAAAAAAATTAGTATCTTTGAATTACCTAACCTTTCCATTGACTAATCCTAAAGGGTCGACTCATCTCCTCGCCCAAGTTTGCCGGGATGCGACCTGACACCTTGAGCTCACTGACACTCTCCATCTGTGCAGACACTGTAGCCATCAGGGATAAGACGGATGAGAAGTTGGTCCATCTCTTTGAGGCTAACACAGGCAAGCCATTGGAAAGCAAACCACTATCTCATAAGGTAAATCATGACAGGATAATGCTATGATTGCAGGGCCCTCAGGGAGAACAGTATTAATACTGATGAGGCTATCCCGGATAAACAAGATATCATATTATTATTATTGTTATTATTATTCTCATTATTATTATATAATTTGAACCACTGACCTTTCATACATGCCTTGCAAAACTGTCATCTTCTATAGGGTTAGGGTCTGAGGTACCATATACCTCACCTGGGTCGAGTGTGTCAAATGTGGATTAATGTCTCGCCAAAAGACATTAATGCTGCATTAGGGATTTGAACCCTATATCTTCTGGTTCACATTGTAAGGAATTGCCCAATATCCACATGACCACAGCATATTCAAGGGATTATTATCCTGTTTTTGAGGTGACTATTCTTTATTTTTTTTATTTTTTTTCAGCTGGAGGTAATGGAGGTAGCCTTAGACCAGCAAGGTCCGGCCGCTGACCGTCACCTGGCCATAGTGGACAAGAACAGAGACCTCTACCTCGCTACCGTCCGAAACTTTGGCAAGCCCGCCAAGATCGTCAAGCTAGGTAAGAACATCAGCTGGGGCCGTATTCTGAACCCTGTGTTATCTCTAATAGTAATATTATTGTATCTTTGAAGTTAAAGGAGCTACACAATAAAAAATTCACTACAACTGATAATTAGAACAAATTACATATGGATGGAAAGATTTTCTCTTGAAAAACAAGAATAATTTGCTGAGAAATCATATAGATATCATGGAAAGGCGTAAAATGCAATTTTTCAAGACCCTTCTTAGACCCTGAACGCCCCTGAACGTAAGCCAAACACACGAGGGTAGCGAGCTCTGAATAGTTATGTCACACACTGGACAAACAGCTCAGTACCGGAGTCGCGCGTGTATTAGTCTGCAGCTAGCCAGCCGTGTCCCGTGTGTGACGTCACAAATATTGATGCTCTACAAAGGACCGCTGAAGGCAGAAAATCTGGATCTCAAAACTAACATTTTTGAGAGTTGATTACTGCGGGCCCCAAACATATTTTGAAGAGGAGAGTTGTTGTATTTGATCAGTAAGGCTTCCCCTTCGATATGAGTTTTGCATCAATTCAAAACACTTTTGATTCTTTGTGTGTCTACTTTAAAGATAAAGTTGGTATTTTGAAAATTATTGTAACTTCTATCGTATCTTTTCTCTCATCTCTTTGGCTGCGCCTGCGCTCAAACTTTTTTGCACTTGCAATAGTGCGTATTATTAATAAAATGACGCTTAATCCTCATGTGCATATGCGCAGGGGAGGTAATATGACAAGATAAGTGGTATTCTGAAAATGATTGGATCTTTTATCTTATCTTATCTTGCATGGTATTTACAAAAAAAATAAAAATAGAAAGGGTTGTTATATCTTTCGTAGTGATATAATGGCGGCAATCTTCCTTGCCCAGAACCAACTTCATGCCAATAGACGAGTTAGAAGAAGATTGTGTGTTGACCGGAGACATCACAGATGGGAACTTTCTAAGAAATTACATGCTAGGATATGACGATTTTAATGCTCTCATCTAAAGTGAAAGCGTGACTCGTCTTCATGATCCACATGCCACAGCGCATATGATGATGCGCTTAATAAGCTAATAACCCCCAAGATTAGTATGCGCTGGGTTCATCTTCAGATATGACAAAGTATTCTTATTGGATGACCTACTTATCATGCTGATATAAAATAGATCTTGATTGGTAGACGGCCCATAAAATGGGCGTTTAATAGATAAGATGGAGGCGGTCCTTCAAGAGATAATACAGGGATAAAATGATTTTCAGAATACCAACTTACAACAATATTAGCGCTATATTATCTCTGGAAGATACAAAAAAGAAAAAGGGTTAAACTAGGACTAAAGTTAAAGTTACAAACCTTTTTTTTAAAACTCACCTATATTTTCTAATATACTGATGTGCTGTCACTCTTGTTTAGGTAACATGGTGACCAGCTTTGCCTGGAATGATACAACCAACGTCTTAGTGGCGCTCCAGGATGGTAAATTCACTATGTGGTACTACCCCAATGCTGTGTATGTGGACAAAGATCAACTGCCATTCCATGTGAAGGATGTTAGGTAAGAATGACCTTAGGAAAGTAGTGTGCATGTAGGGTTTATGATGATTGCTTGTGGTAAACCTCTCTTCCCCTCTTTCTCTCCCCCTGTCTTGGTTGTTTGCTATATCATATGTGCTGAAGCAGAAGTAATGGTAAATTTTCAACGCTTCTCCCCCTTTTTCTCTTTCTCTCTCCTTTTTTCTCTTTCTCTCCCCCTTTTTTCTCTTTCTCCCCCTTTTTTCTCTTTCTCACTTTTTTTTCTCTCTCTCTTTTTTTCTCTTTCTCTCCTTTTTTCTCTTTCTCTCTCCCTTTTTCTCTTTCTCCCTTTTGCTCTTTCTCTCTCCCTTTTTCTCTTTCTCTCTCCCTTTTTCTCTTTCTCTCTCCCTTTTTCTCTTTCTCTCTCCCTTTTCTCTTTCTCTCTCCTGTTTTCTCTTTCTCTCCCCCTTTTTCTCTTTCTCTCTGTTTGTCTTGGGTTTTTGTTATGTATGGTAAAGCCGGAGTAGTCTTTTCTCTCTTTCCCTTCTTTCTCTCTCCCCCCATCTCTCTCTCTCTCTCTGTGTCTGTCTATCTTATGTTTTACTTATATAGTAATGGTAAATATCATCTCATTGTAAATATCAAAAACGTCTTCTGATTTCCTTTCTTCCTTTATCTCAGTTTTCTCCATCTCTCCCTTTTTCCCTTTCTCTCTCCCTTTTTCTCTTTCTCTCTCCCCTTTTTCTATTTCTCTCTCTCCCTTTTTCTCTTTCTCTCCCCCTTTTCTCTTTTTCTTGTTCTCTCCCACTTTTTCTCTTTCTCTCTGTTTGTCTTGGGTTTTTGCTATGTATGCTAAAGCCGGAGTAATCTTTTCGCTCTTTCCCCTCTTTCTCTCTCGCCCTCTCTCTCTCTCTCTCTTTGTCTGTCTAATGTTTTTCTTATATATTAATGGTAAATATCATCTCATGTAAATATCAAAAACGTCTTCTGATTTCTTCTCTTTCTATATGTCAGTTTTCTCCATCTCTCATTTCTTTCTCTTTCTATCCCACAACAAATTTATTTCTTTATTTCAATCCAAGTTTACCAATGTTATGGCAGTGAACACTATTTTAAGAAAAAAAATAATACAAATAAATCATAATTACTTAATGATAAAGTAAATAGTAAATATGAAATAAGTTTTCCACCTGTCTTTAATTTTCAGTGACTTTGGTAAGAACCCAACGATAGTCGATTTCATTGGTACTCGCGTGACCATCAGGAGGGCGGATGGGGCCCTGATAGGTACCATGGTGTCCCCCTATCCCGCCATGATGCATGAACTGGTAGGGAGCAAGAGATGGGAGGATGCAGTCAGGCTGTGCAGATTTGTGAAGGTACAATGATGATGCAGCGCTTGGTGATGACAGTGAGGATGATGGTGATGATGGTGGTGATGGTGATGATGATGGTGGTGATGGTGGTGATGAGGGTGATGGTGGTGGTGATGATGATGACGATGATGATGATGATAATGGTGATGATGATGATGACGATGATGATGATGATGTTCTACTTAGTGATGCTGATGATCTTCTACTTAGTGATGGTGATGAGGAGGTGGAGGATGGATGGAATTGATTTGAATGATGGTGATGAAGGTGGTGATGATAATTGTGATTGTGGTGATGATGATGATGATGGTGATGATGATGATGATGATGGTGGTGGTGATGATGATGATGATGATGGTGGTGATGGTGGTGATGATGATGATGGTGGTGATGATGATGGTTATGAAGATGGTTATGATGATGATAGTGATTATTATGGTGGTGGTGGTAGGGATGATAATGGTGATGGTGATGATGATGATTGTGATAACGGTGATTATGATGATGATTATGGTGATGATAATAATGATAATTGTGATAATAGTGATTATTGTGATGATGATACTGGCTCTTTGTCTGATCAATTTGTACCTCATCATGACATGATCTAGACAATGTATTATTACTTATCTTATCTTCTCTTTTCTTTCTACCAGGATAATGCTCTATGGAGTTGCCTAGCAACCATGGCTGCCTATGACAAAGAGCTCGGTACTGCTGAGATTGCGTACGCTGCCCTAGATGCTGTAAGTATGAAAGATAATAGAATTTAGGGTTGTCTTTCTTACGTATTGCATAAAGCACACGTATAAGTCAGTAAATATTTATTATCATATTATTGCAAAATATGAACCAGAATTGAAATTTCTTTCAATGCCATGTGTGTACAAGATAAAATATGGGCTGTAATGTGTTCATTCACACTACCATTACTGACCTTGGCAAAAGTTAATTATTTTTGTTTTTCCACAAGATATGTTATATTTCAAGTGTAGACTGCTTTAAAAATACCCTCAAACTCATGTGTTCAAAGCGGCTTTCCAGTAGATTTACTTTCACATTGTTGTTGTTCATTTTTTTGTGTATTTTCGTGTACTTGTAGCTTTTCTTGTCCATTGTGCCTCAAACACATTAGTCATGTGGAGTTGGCGCATTACAAATATTCTATATTATTATTATTATTATTATTATTTTCTACCCGGTTTTGACCTACGGTTTAATGGAAAAGAAAGTACCCATGATAATACAGAGTACTGATAGATCTAATCTATGACTATCTTGACCTTTGACCTATGACCTTTGCTCTCTCTCTCTGCATCAGGTTGACAAGGTGCAGTACATCCAGCACATCAAGGAGCTGCCTCTGAAGGACGTGCGCAACGCAGAGATGGCACTGTTCTGTGGTAATCCTCAGGACGCGGAAGGCATCCTCCTCCAGGCGAGCCTGACCTTCAGAGCCATCCTCATGAACATTGAACTCTATAACTGGGACAGGTAAGAAGCCTCTTTTGAAGAATGAACAGAAGCCAAGAGTACTTTACCTCTGGAAAGCTCAAAGTGAGCTGTGCTAAATAGGGAAGAAAGAGTTAAGTGCCGCTCATGCGATCACATTGTGAAAGGAAATGTCTAGAAGCAATTGGGAATGGTTGAGTATTTAGTACCGAAATTTCTGTGTATAAGACGCACTTCTTTCCCGCCGAAAAAAAATTGAAAGTCGGGGACGTTTTTTAAAGTGTCGATTTATGCCCCCTCCACCAGTGCAGTGCCTGGCAATGTCTCCCAGCTCAGTCATACAAGGTGTGTTGACTCACCACTCACACCAATACAGTCACAGTAAGATACTGTAGGAAGTTATTTGAAGTGGCAGAGTAAAACTTACTAGATTATATAATCTGCAATCCAGGTTACAAAGTTGCAACAGTAATGTACTCGCACTATTTGTCACCTGGGTTATCGTGATGGCACAGCATCAAACTGTAGGATCGAACTACAACAACACTACCTGTATGGCCGGATTTCTGTTTGGACTTAGAGGAAAATTTGTCTGTCCTATTTAGTTTTAAAAATGACATTGTTACTATTATTTGTGACAAGTTCACAAGAACAAATCGGCGCCTTCAACTGCACCTCGCAGTAAAGTATAGGGCCTTCCCCGCGTGCGTTTTTGAACACGGATCTGGCTTGCTGCCTGCGGAGTCGGCAATTTAAAAAAAAGTAGGGGTTCATCTTATACACAGGTGTGTCTTATACACAGAGATTTACGGGGGTACCTTCTCGATTTGATGTATAATGTGAGGTTGTGAATGAATGTCGTGTCAATTTCTTTGGAATGAAAAGGAATTGACTAAGTCTTGCTGCAAACCTCTTCTACTGCATACTGTAACTGGTATGTGGGACTGGACACTAATGTGGTATGAAAGTTTGGTCCAAATATTTCAGCTATTTCTTATCATATTTCAAATATGAGGGCATTTGAAGAGCAATCCTTGTCAGGGGACATTTATACTACATATATAATATTCTTTCAAACTGGCATAAAAAGAATGAGAATTAATAAATAGTTAGAATAAATAGTTCTTCACCTCTACCAAAACTCGAGCTTTAATTTTGTTTGTCTTTTTATGCTCAGAGCTCTCGAGTTGGCAGTCAAATACAAGACTCATGTTGACACCGTACTAGCGTATCGTCAGCAGTTCCTGGACAGCTTTGAGAAGAAGGAAACAAATAAGAGATTCCTGCAGTATTCACAAGGGGTAAGTCTTAGAATCTCGTTGTGAGCAAAATAGAACAGCATTTACCATTGACCTAGTGGATTTCACACTTCTAAAACAAAAAAATCTTCCTCAACACAACACATTTTTTGATTTCTCAAAATGTAATAATTATGTTTATGCCAAATCCAACTTCAGCCTAATGAAAATCTTACATTTATATAATTCTTGTACCATATCTTGTGCTTTATTAAAGTTTAGGGTCTGTATTCTTGAAAGCCACCTGACTGTAGGGAGTTTTAATTTATTTATGTCTTTTTTTTGTTCTTTTAGGTGGATGTAAACTGGGAGAGTATCCAGGCAAAGATTGAGATGGAATATCAGAAAGAGAGAGGAGGAGGAAAATAGACTTCTTAAAAACCGGGAACTTAGAGAGGTTACTTATTATCCTGATTAGAGAAGGAACTTTATCCTCAAAGCCTTGCTGATACACGATGGTAGACCACCTCCCTCCTCTCCCCTTAGCCATCCCTCTTCTATCCCTCCCCCTCCCCCTCCCTCCTCTCTCGCCAAATAAAAGAAGAAAAGAACCTGCAGCAAAATATACAGTGATGCCAGTTTTCAGGCCGTGGCCCAATTTCAGGCGCCGACACCTGCCCATTTAGGGCTCTTTCAGGCTTTATATGGCATGGAACACCAGCCTGTCACAAAATCTGTTCAGACTCATTCAATGAAATCAACTGGTATCCCTCAATGTTAACCATTTAACATGTAAATTAATGCCAAGCTGGGGTGAGAGAAGAAAAATAGCAGAGCATAACAAAGGTCCATTGATACAAAACCTTTGATCTCTGATTAAAACATTAAAATGTTGGAGTCCCGTTGTGGCCACCCAATGGAAACATAGAAAGTTGACCTTTCTAGACAGGTTCTAAAACACACATTCCTTTCTTGAGAGACACAAACTACATAGCCACTCTAGACAGGTGGCCTTTAAAGAGAGGCGGCTGCTACATGTGTAAGATATGTTTGACCGTATCTTTTCATGTTTTGTGACATTTGTATTATGTCACTCAATATTTCAATCTGAAAGGAGTGTTTAGAAGTGGCTCAAGCTTCAGGCATCAAGGTATTTTGAGATGCATTTTCAATGTGAATACATATACCGGTAGATATCAAGATAATTTTTTTAAAGGCTATTAATGCCTGAAATAATCATCACATGCAGCTTGTGTACTGTGCTCTGTGCAATGCGTGTGTAGACCATTTTCAGCAGTCCGGTAAACAATAAACATGGTACACAACAAAGTTCTCAAGGAATGACATGAACCATGTAATACCATCTCATCTTTAATTCTTCGCTTGTGCAAACATATCCATTCTAAGAAAAGGATGAGACTTTTAAAAATCTTTTAAACAATATCTTGTCTAGTATGCGCAAGAGAAATTTAACTAAAAGTGCACCATGTATTCATGTAAGATTTAAGATGAGCTGTGTTTCGAACTTTCGATAAAAGTAGGTAAACATCAACTATGATATTAGTGTTGCTGATTTGAAGAGCAAGAGCTGATTTGTTTGTTATTTCTAGGGTATAGCCGAAAATATACATGTAGTATTAATTTTTTTTTATGTTACTTTAAAATCAGGTCATATATGATTGTACCGAGTTAAAGCTTATCAAATGTTCTTTTCCAATATATCACAACTTGAATGTTGTGTCGTCAGATCTGTATACTGTATTCATCATCAATTTAAACAATTAATTTAATTTAAATCAACTTTTTAAAAATATGTTATACAAGCATTAAGTTATGCTTTGTGATCTTTAATTTTTTTTATGTATATTTGTAATATATGTATTATATGTGTGTATATGACAAAGATAATAAATATTTCAGTCCTAGCTAAAATTTCAAGATGGTTTTGCTAATCTCCTCAGATTATGATGATGGTGATGAAGATGATGATAATAATGGTAGTGATCATGATCATGATCATGAGGATGATTGGTGATGACTACGATGATAGGGAAGGTCTTGATGATGATGACTACAATGTTGATGACGATGGTGGTGGTTATGATGACGGTGGCGATGATGATCATGATTATGAGGATGAGGATAGTTATGGTGATGATGATGTCTTTGATGATGTTGGTGGTGATGATGCATTCGGTCATCTGGGTCCCAACTCGTTACTGCTACTGTATCTTCTGACTTTATCCTGTGGTCATACTCACTCTCTTTCTCTCTCTCCCTCATGCAGGGACTGGGTTACAGAAAGTTACATAAAAAGTTGAAGAACAGTCCTGAAATACAGCCTTAAGAATAGGTAGACAAATCAGGCTCCTAAAGATCCCATCTTTGATTTAATCTCTCTTTTTCCCTTCCCTCCCTTCTTTTTTTCTTTGTTCTCTCTCTCTCTCTCCAACAACACTTCATCCATAAAAACAAGCCAGACAAGTCGTTTAATGTGGTAGTTAATGCTCAAAACCTTCCATACTTTCTTTTGTCTCCCCCTCTCTCTCTGTCTCCTCTCCCCTCTCTTTTTTTTCCGTTCTCACTCTCACTCTACCTCCCTCTTTCTTTCTTTTTTGTTTTCTCTCTCTCTCTCTAACAAACACTTCGTCAATAAAAACAAGCATGTTGATATTTCATAGTATCTGATCGATGTCGTTTAATGTGGTAGTTAATTCTCACAACCTCCCGTCCTTTCTTTTGTCTCTCTCCCTGCTCTCACTCCCTCTGTCTGTCTCTCTCTCTAACAAATGCTTTATCAATAACAATAAGCAAGACCAGAATGTTGATATTTCATAGTGTCTGATCGATGTCATTTAATGTGGTAGTTAATTCTCACGACCTCCTGTCCTTTTGTCTCTCTCCCTGCTCTCACTCCCTCTGTCTGTCTCTCTCTCTAACAAACGCTTTATCAATAACAATAAGCAAGACCAGAATGTTGATATTTCATAGTGTCTGATCGATGTCATTTAATGTGGTAGTTAATTCTCACGACCTCCCGTCCTTTTGTCTCTCTCCCTGCTCTCACTCCCTGTCTGTCTCTCTAACAAACGCTTTATCAATAACAATAAACAAGACCAGAATGTTGATATTTCATAGTGTCTGATAGACGGCGTTTAATGTGGTAGTTAATTCTCATTAACTACCACCTCCCGTCCTTTTGTCTCTCTCCCTCTGTCTCTCTAACAAACGCTTTATCAATAACAATAAGCCAGACGTGTACCTTGATATTTCACAGTGTCTGATCAATGTTGTTTAATGTGGTAGTTAATTCTCACAACCTCCCGTTCTTTTGTTTGTCTCTCTCCCTGCTCTCACTCCCTCTGTCTGTCTCTCTCTCTAACAAACGCTTTATCAATAACAATAAGCAGGACCAGAATGTTGATATTTCATAGCGTCTGATCGATGTCGTTAAACGTGGTTGTTACACCCAAAACCTTCCGTCCTCTCTTTCGTCTCTCTCTCTCTGTCAGTCTCCTCTCCCCCCTCTCTCTCTCTTCCTGTTCTCACTCCCTTTTCTCTGTCTGTCTGTCTCTCTCCCTCTCACTCTAACAAACACTCCATCAATAATAACAAGTGAGACAAGTATGTTGATATTTCATAGTATCTGATCGATGTCGTTTAATGTGGTAGTTAATTCTCACAACCACAGTTCTTTACGGTGAAGACACACAGCAAAAGACAAAACACACACAAGCACTTCTGATTATTTTTTCCATTCTTTCAGTTTGACTATTCATGATTTGGCAAAGCAGTTTTTGAGTTGGAAAAAAAAAGAGGGAAAATACACAAAAACAAACAGCAGGCAACGTAAGATTTAGATCTGGCGCAATTTTGAGAAATGTTTCCCCGAAAGATTTCTGCCATTGTTTCACAAAGTCAGCAGGCATGCAATTTTTTGTTTGTTTCTCCTCGTGTAATTCCGCATGTGAAATTGTTTTGAACATATTTCACAAATATATACATTTGATGGAAAAAAAAGCGCAGAGATGCAGTTAGAAAGCAAGCGATTGTGTGTTTACACATCTTGAAACGAGCTGTGATTTTGCAATGTTTTATCATCAGACAATAGTGATTACAGAAAGTGATACAATTTTGGAGTCACAAACTCCAATAGTGCTTCTTAATTTTCAGACGAGTATCGCAAATACTTCAAACTGGGTAAATAGAAGAGGGTCTCTGATTCCTCGTTGTCTACACATTGAGAATAATTTGGAATAATCTATTTTTTTTTACAAAAAATGTCACGCTACTTACAATTAAAAATGGTGGCTCCCAACCATAAGTTCCTACACATATTAAATATTGGAATTCCAGATAATAAACCTAGTTGAATTTAATTACTAAATTTCATCTAGTGTTATTTTAAAATTGGCAACATGGTTTTAAATTCATGATAACCATTTCTATCTAAATACCTTGTGCCCTTTGTACCTTTAAAATTTCTAGACCAATTCTCTCATTTCAATATTGACACGAGAAAGAGGCATTCTATTGTATCCAAATTATGAGATTTTAACAAAATCACACTAACATTCAACTAAGATTACATAATCTTAAGAATCATATTAAGTACAAGCATATCAATATACAATTAACACCATAATTCTTATAATTAAAAACCTCAAAAAGAAAAAAAAAGTCATATCTCACATAAAAATATATCCTCCAAAATTTAAATCCAATTCATGACTTTTGAATTTGATGATACAAAAATTAATCTCGCTATACAGATCAGGGTATAAAATCAGAATATTGAATTACATCAGATTGATTAAGTACATGATTCTTAGAGTTTGAAAAATAAAGTATTTCAAAAGTATTTCAAAAAGTGATCGCTACTGGTGATACTACATGAACACATTCACATTTCTAGTATACTATGGATAGTGTTCTATACAATCCACAACGCTACTACTAGTGCTGTATTTTTGGTGAAACACTCACTGAATTAAAAATTTAAAAGGACTCGTTCAATACTCACAAACTGCCTAATTTTCAATTGTTTCAAACTTTAAAAAAAACTTTTAAAAGTTCCTGTAATTCACTCACTGGAGTACTTCAGATGATCAATCAATGTCCACTTATCTCTTATGGTAGTATTTTAACTTTTATGGAAATAACAAAAATTGATTAGCATTTACAAAAATTTCATCACCTAAAACCCAGGAGTGCCACTCAATTATCACAAGTTACAATTGAGAATAAGGCCAATTCTGTGTATAGTTTATGAATGTTTGTATCAATATTCATTACGCTGTAACCTGTAATTTACCATCACATCTCATAATTGTTTAGTTTCCATGACAACCATTCCATAGTACTGTTCCTCCTCCTAGGTGTTCCTCCGTTTCCTTGGCAACCGCAAATTTCAGATGTCATATTCAATGATTTCACAAAATTTGGCACAAAGTTGATCAATAACCCATTACCATTACAACCATTACAATTCTTTAAACGAAAATACTATTATGATCAATTTTATCTAGTTTATCTTGAAGTCACATGTTTTAAAGGTTTAATGTGGACATTTCATTTCATTAGTCACTTAATAAATCATGCTTTAAAAACCATTGACACAAAATTTAACTACAATTTACCATATGCCTTAGAATCATCCTACCCAGTATTGAGTTCAATGCAAAAAGGGTTCTTTCATGTTTTTTTAAGCAAAGCAGCATTAGCAGCAGTAGAAACTACAGGGTGTTCACAAAAAAAGTGCCGCACTTGTGTCAACACCACATGGACATCACAACAGACACAAGATAGACAGAGAGAGGATCAACCACAGCTTTAGACGATAAAAGGATCTTGTCGATCGCGGCGCAAATGGTTTCCCTCTCATTAAAAACATTCAAATTGATGATAAAATCACACAAGGGTATTGGATAGAGTCTTACATGTCACTCCATTAGCTTACCAGCAAGTTTTGTTTAATGTTTCCATTTCCAAGAAGAATTTAGAATAGAAGAAGCCGTAATTACCGCATGCTTGCGCTGATTTTTTTTTTGCATCCTAAATTTTTCTTTTTGAAGTCTTGGTCTTGGACCCATGCGCTAGCGTACAATACTGAGGTTCACTCCCTCCTCCTTCTCTCATATAAAATGATGTACTACAAGAAAGTTAGTCTTGAAAATGGAAAATGTCCATTCCTCTCCCCCACTGTCTCTCACGCCAACCATCATCCGACTTCGCTTCCAGCCAGCTTGGGACACAGAAGGGGAGAGGACCGATCAGACTCTTCGATACTCCCACTTTCCTAAAACATCGCTAAAATTTGGTTCTTTAGTGGAATAGTATTTTCCTCATGTATTCACATTTGATTTGAGTCTCTCTGAGACTTGAACATAATAATGAATCAAAAACTTTTCAGATTTCATATACAATGTAAACATCACACATTTAAAATGACTTTCATATCTAGTATTCATAAAACTTCTTTAAAAGATACAACTTACGATAAGAATAACTACCATCGTGATACATGTAACAATGTTTCTTATTATATCATACAATAGATTTACCATTCAATAGACTACGTCACAGGATTATAAGAGTCTGTGTTTTCTCTACAGAATGGAAAGAAAAAAATAAAGACTAGTGCTTTTCACAAGGTTTGACCCTCCTCGACCTTTGACCTCATGCCAGGGGTCACTTCCTGTATTAACAAGGTGATAAATGGGGTCCAGTGTGCACCATCTCCACTAATATACATATAAGACAGCCATCTTGGGGATAAGAAGACAGTAACATTATAATCTCGGTCCATTTAATTCCATTGCATTGCATTGCATTCCCCCACGCAACATACAAAAACACTGCATTATGGGTAATTCAATTGTCTCTCTTCTTCTTTTTTCTTTTCAAAGAAAATTACATGCCATGATTGGGAGAAGTCGATCCTTTAAATGTTCAACATCTTAAAAAAAAGACAGGATTACACAACAAAACATCTAAACTTTCATGTATCAAATACAATCATCTTCAATGTCTTATTATCTTGCTCCCTCTTCTTTCCCTTACAATTCTTTCTAAATAGTGCTATAATGGATCATGATTTATCATCTTCCCTACTACCCCAAGACGCTATATTAACGTGAAACCCTACAGGCCGTTCACCTACGATACCTATTAAATGTACACATACACATGTCAGAGTTGAACAACAAAATTAAAATGTATGAGCTATATTTAAATTTCATATAGGAAAACAAATCACATTCTTGTCTATACACACAAGGGGAAAATGTCAAAATGAAAACTTACACACACAAAAATCAAACATACTTTTACATTTCCAATAAAAACAGGAAATGGTGTGATTACCAAAAGAAAAGGAAACTAAAACGAGCATACTCAATCTCACAAAATGTACAATATGTTTGGAGAAACAAAAAAATCAGAGAAAACACAACTTCAACGACAACAAAATCATCTTAAAAATCACTCAAATTTTGTTGTATCACTAAAAGAATATAAAAAAGTCAACCATGTTTTCTTATAAACAGTACTTAAAATATAGAATCACAAATCTATCATCTGGACAAAACATCCATTAAACAACTAACATTTCAGACACTGATAATTTCAGTTTGAACATTTTTTGACATTTTTTATGGGTTTTTCCTATTTTTTTGTTGTCAAACTTTTTTTTCTTTTTCATCATCACTTTGAAATTCTGAGTACTTTGGTATGAGTTGTTTCTGATATACATACATTGTACAAGCATTGCGTACTAGACTCCCAAAGCTACATAATATGCTAATATAACCTCTCTAACCTCTCTATTGCCATACAGACCTCTCATATCCTACCCTAACATTTCCATGCATCAACCATCGTGCCCAATTTAACAATAGGCACATGAATCTATGAATACATTCCGCTCTGCGACTAGAGCAATATTGTTTCCGCGAAAAATCTTTGCGTAGAACAGTGCACGAAAATGACATACATATCAATTATGTATGTACATTTTATTTACTCATTATAAAAAGCAATAAAAGGATCAACACTGGATTTAAAAGATATTAGTGTCACTGATTATTGAGGACCTTTCCAGGACTAATCGTTGAAGGCCAAAAAAGTCAACCAAAAAAGAAGATGCTTACAATCAGAGACTTCATAGGTATAATGTATATTATCCATCCCTTCAATTAAAGACATGATAAATTAAATATAAGATGCACTTGGGCCCTACATCAGTCAATTAACTTAATAATTGCATTCAAACATGAGACACTCAAAATTAAAGATTGTTTTAAACCTTATATGAGGAAATAACATAACTGGCAATCTTCTTCCATTTCAAATGAGTTGGTAAAGGAATTTTGAGGGGGTGAATATAATTTCATCTATAAATAAATGAAAAACCACAACTAGAAAATGCAACATTGTGATTCAAAGTTTGTTCTCTTCCTGGAAAAAAATGGGGGGATAAACAAAGACTTCCTGGAATATTGGAGGGAACTGTGAAGAGAAAATTCAAATGGAAAAAAAATCAGAGCAAACAAATTTTGTCTACTTTGGGGAGAAGGGGAAATGCCTCCGTTGTGGGATTCAAATGGAACTAAAAGCAAAGAAGGGAAAATGGTTATGAAAAGCTTTATTTTATTGAAAAGCTTCTTTCGTTTGACATACTCTTTCATTTTTTTCTTCAAAGCAAAGCAAAAGTCATTCAACTACTGTGTATAAGTTCAAGCGTAAGCTGCTAGCTTTGAGCAAAGCTTTTTTTTTCAAACAATTTGATTAGATATAAGGCCCTTTTTCTGATGATTTGTCATGCACATTCACAGCAATTTAGCTAACAACAAAGCTTCAATAATTCTAATCTTAATTAATCTAGGTACTGTACCTTTACAGTAAGTGATTTTCTAAGCAATATGCTAAAATACTTTGCAGAAGGAAGATCAAAGTCTTAACAATTGGGAGACACCATGTACTTTTTTTCTTTTTCACTGGTTTCATCTAGGATACCATAAGGCAAAGAATTTGCTCTAGTGCAGCAAGTGCGTTATTTCAGGTCATTCAGCAATAAAAAAAAAGTATGGTACATTTTTGACAATTTTCACTAGATTATTTTGGCAAGATCCTTGAAGTTTTAGTGTATGTTAAGTACAAATTACAAAGTGAATAAAAATAGCAGTTTTTTTCTGTGCATCATGTTAAGTAAGGTGCAAGCGAAAACATACATATTACTTCCATTACAATACGTATGCAATGATTGATTAAACACCGATTGTTTTTTCAATGACAGAAAGTATCTTCAAGAACTTCTTCTTTTTATTATATATTTACAACAAGTTAATGAGTTGTATCTTTCTAGAACTGTTATTCTGTAAGTATCTTCACAGAAAAGATTCAAAGGGCTAAAAAATCAGTGATACACAATTATGTACAATTTCTTGTTTATTTACAACATGATTTAAAATTGTACGAAAAGATTTCAGTGATTAGTCTGTGATTTTATTCTCCTTTGAAGGAGTGCAGTGATATTACTCAATATCAAATTATGAGATGTAATTTACAAGGATTATATTCACTTGGCAACTATAGAACATGGCAAATTAAATCATTGGCAGAACTTTGTCAACACCTCCATTTATTAAGAATCTGCATTTTCTTATTTTGTAGAGGGTGAGTTTATAACTAAGCAAGTGAAACACTGCAGTGTTCACTTTCGCATAACATGTGCTTACAGATTTGAAAGTAAGCTTTTAGTTATTGAACAGCCCACACAAAACCGCATCTATCAAATCCCTTATACCAGTACTCCTACGTCTAACATTTCTAAGCCATATTTCTTCCAACGAAGCTTGGGTAGCGGAGCAAGCTTGAACATTTGACATGCACATTTCACCACCGACTGCCATCCCTCGATGAAACAGACAAGGAGGGTTAAAGGTCGGACATTCATTGGTCTAAGGATCTCAACAGGAAATCAGACGGATGCATGTTTTTCATTTCAAGCTTAGATTCAGCATTTATGAAAGCAATTTCTCAACCAGCCATTTTGAGTATATATACGAACATCATCGCATGGATGCTACAATTGATTGCATAACGGATTGATATACTCTAGCATGAGTGCGTTTGCCTTTTGTTTTCAATTTTCGAAACGTGGATGAATGCAAACATATAAATGAACAAGCAAGCTACAACTTCATATACAACCAACCCCCAAGGTGCGCAAACATACAGCCTTTAAACCATCACATCGAAGAGGTTACATGCCCCTTTAATACGACAAGCCTTCATCTACACACTGGGCAGCCATGATGATGATATACGAGCAAATTGGTGTGTAAATGAGATGTATAAACATAATGCCAGGCAAAAGAAACATATAGCATGAAGAACAACAGGTGGGACTGTAGAAAGAAAAGTGGGTGACAGGTAGTTTGGGGGTGTGTAAAGAGGATAGTTCTGTAACATAAAAAGAAGCAGAAGAGGGATGTTTACAAGTCTAAATTATCGATGTTTCTGTATCTTTTTAATTTTTCAAAAAATTGAGAGGGATATAGAAAGTGCAGTTTTAATATTTGAATTAAACATGGGAGGATTTCTTTATATGGTGTTCCATTTCATTGTGGCAAAATCTTTTCATCTTAATTTTTGTTTTTTAATAAATGAAAGGGAAAGCCTATTAAATATCTTGGTTGTTTTTCACATGGCACCAAATCCATTTACAACTTTGATTACAGGATATACTTTTGAATTCAACAATTCATCTGTAGTTGTGATGAACTACATTGTAGTCTAAGAAGACAGAGATGGGCATAAACAGGACTCAGGGGGAAACAAAGAAAGATGGTTTTTAAAATTGAAATGGAGATGGGGATAGTTAAAAAGAACAAGGAAATTGGTTTCCAGAATTCGAAATCGTCAGGTGTAGAACGTAAGAGAAGAAGTAAATAAATGAAAAGAATTGTGATTGTCTATTCTTGATCATGCTCAATTACAGCTATATACACTCTTTTTCAGAGCCTACTTCATCTACGTTTCTTTTTGATCTGTGTTTTTGTTTTTATTTCTAAGGCAAGACTTGTGCCGGGTAGCCATTGCTTATAGCGATGGGCATGACAGTGGATGCGGGGTGTTGGTGATGAAGGTGGTGGTGGTGGTGGAGGTAAGGGTTGGAGGCAGCAGCCGAAGCTGCTGAGAAAGGGAGAGGTTGCGGCTGAAGTGGTGGTTGTGGCGGCAAGACATTGGCGGCAGCGGCAGCAGCGGTAGCAGGAGCACTAGCATTTGTTGTAGCAACAGCGGCGGCGGTTGTGCTGTTGTTGGTGCCAGAGAGCGTGCTTGAGGCCATGTAGAGGGGGCCAGGAGGGGCTGCCGTGCTACCAGCCATGTAGGCGTTTGCAGATGAGGAGGAGGAGCAAGCAGAAGATGCAGAGGAAGAGGTTGCCATGGTAACGTGCGGAGTAGTAGTAGCAGTAGGAGGATGAGCAGGAGCGTGATAGTACTTGCAGGTGGCCCGGAGGCATTTCCCCCGTACCGCATCACGGCATAATGTGACTTTCCCGTCCACTAGCTCTACATAATCTGTGAGAAATGGAGGAACGAACAGCTAATTATCACCACAATCTATCAAACAATGAAGCCAGTTATGGACACGGGTATGGTATCCTCAAAGGGGAAAAAAGGGAATCTCATCTAAATGGTACAGAATGGGTGCAAGACAATGATGCTTTGTTTTTCATCAGCTCTTATGATGGCATAGCTGTCAAGCAAAATGAAATGATATATTCACTACCAACACAAGGGATGATATCAAAGATTTCAGATGGGATAAAGCATGTAACCAGGAAGAGAAAAAAGATTGAACAAACATTTTCTGGTTGTCCCAGCTAGATGAAGAGAAGATGACCACCTGTTTTCATTCTCATGCCATATTCTCTTTTGGTTCTACGACCAAGAATTTAGCATTTGCAGATTATGAATGAAATAAATATCAATTCTATCACTATCGGGGAAAGGAAGAAGACATGCCAGGATTTATCTGAAAATTCTTCTAGGAATACTCGTGCTTCAGTGCTGTGAATTGAAGAATTGTGGATAAAAAGATCAAGGTATCAAATGATTATTCATACATATTCTAGTGGTTTTGTGTCTCAGTGGATAAATACGTCTTCTAAATAAAATCACACAAAGGCTCTTAAACTTTGATGCAGAAATATGCCACAGTGAACATGTCCGAATTAAAATGATGTATTTGAACAATCACATTTTTTTCTTTGAATATCTAAACTTTTCTTTAAAAGTACCATAAAACAGGTGAATAAGGACAAAATCTAGATAAATATCTAATGAAATTTTTCTCAAGGAATGAGACAGATTCTTCATATTTTTGTATG
Organism: Strongylocentrotus droebachiensis; assembly: GCA_035222895.1. Classification (NCBI taxonomy): domain Eukaryota; kingdom Metazoa; phylum Echinodermata; class Echinoidea; order Camarodonta; family Strongylocentrotidae; genus Strongylocentrotus; species Strongylocentrotus droebachiensis. Next base: position 177,404 of record JAVYIG010002244.1, on the reverse strand, counting down.
CATACAAAAGTTATTGAAAAGGTTATGCATTATGTAATGGTAGAACTTCAGTCAAAATAATTACCAATGTTTGTCTGTAGTAATCTGTTTTACAGTAATTTTTCTAGTCAATTCGGATGCAGGGTATTTCTTGGGCATATCCAAGTTAAGGAACCTTTGTGAATACATAGCTGTAAAACTTAATTATCATCAGTACTCCTCAGGGATTACATGAAATTTGAAGACATTATGATTAGATTATTATGAATATAATAATGATTAGGAATAGATCGCTTGTTTGGTTAGTGCAAAACTCAACAAAATACAGTCACACGTACAGACGGGAGTTAATATGACAGCATTGAGTAAGTACACAACACAAACAATACAAGTTACAACAATTCCTCAACCTGCACATGTCATAGTCATGACTGCAAATCAAAAGAAAATTATACAAATGAATCGAAAGGAATGACAAATGTTTCTTGATTAAAAAAAAACATAGTCAGAACAGCTGCAGTGAAGGAAGAGAAAGAAAAAAAATCTAAAAGAATATATTTGGCAAATACAAATAGTGATGTCCCAGGAATCCAATCTAGAGCTTAATCATTACGTTACACATCTCTTTCCCTCACAGCTATGCAAATGCATGGTGTTAATACACTGCTGCCTAAACCCCGCTTGCATCTACTCATATGTAGGGATCATAGCAGCGATTTAAGATACATGGGGATCGACAACCAAAATCATTATACATTAAAAAAAATACTTCATTGATATAACAATATACAGTCAAAGCCTAGAGGGAGACAATGCAATTGTCCTTTCTAATTTACATTCAACAATTAAGGCTTAATAGGGAAAGATATTACCAGATACTTATCACATGGTCTTGTTACAAACAAATTCCAGCGAATTCTAGTCATGGTTTTCTTAACAAAGTCCATATTTGGCACAGTCATAATACAATGGAGGACTCATAAAAAAAGGCATATATCCTTTAGAACAAAAAAATCTCTCCTGTCCAACTTCTTATATTCTTACTTTCAAAATTTGATGACAAACAACATATTAAATACTGGGCGAAACAACACTACATTAATTTACAAAGGTTCTGTAAGCTTACCTACAAAGACAAACTTTCAGTAACAAAAACATTATACTTTTCATATTTCAGATGAATATTTCCAATCTATTTCAGATCTAAGTTATATCTACTCAGCGATGGTGTAATTAACCAACTCTTTACTTATTTTCTTCCCACGCTATGTATCCTCTTGACTATCCAAACAAAAATTTTGCCGTGTATGGTAAACTTTTACTATAAATGTGGCCATGTTAAACATAAGCCATCTTTCCTGACTAACTAGGAGAAATTGTTCCATGAAAATCTTGTCAATAACATTCTGAAAGAGATGGCTTTGTCCAATGCAAGCTATGTGAAATTTCAAACTTTTCTTAAAGTTATTTCAACATTATTCTTTCTAAAAGATATCAAACCCATAGCCAATGGAAATTTATACCCGGTCCTAAGTAATCATGAAGTATATTTTGGTTTGTGTTTTTTCAATCGCTGAAAAAAAGGGTATTTTTTGGCAAGATTTTGTTGCTTTTTTATGATGGATAAGTTACCTGGTTAAAACAAACCATTGAACACAAGTATGTCCATCAACTTTATGATCTATAAATGTATTATCCAGAAAAACTTATTAACAGATAAAGGTTGGTTCATCAGTATTAACATTTTCCATAGTGGCTGGGTACACATGACATGAACATTTCAGGAGTTTAAAATAAAGGCTTTTAAAACAGAAGGTATATGAGCAGCATTTTCTTGACCAAGATACAGCATTTACAGAGAGAGTCCATTTACGAAGAGGGTGAGAATCTAGTTGAATATCAACTATTTAAAACTAAATTGGCAACAATCCAAGGGTGGCATTTTTTTTTGAAAAAAACTCTAAAATGCAAACATTTAAAAAAAAAACTTTTTCAACAATACTTTTGTGCAATATTGTCAACAAAAGCTTGAAGTTATGCAAAGCTAGCTTATCATTATTACTTTTTGCATTTTATGTAAACCTCAGGTTCATTTGAACAGCAACGGAAATAAATGTCATTTTGACGCCAAACTTTTCAAGGCATGCTTGTGGTTGCTTGCGCGACTGCTATTTCCAATGATGCTAATTGCAGGCAAAAAGAAATGGCTTCAAATCAGAAGGTAAACAAATTGTATTTTAACAATACGCTTTAATTTTTGAACAGAAATTGGTCCATCAAGTTTGAAAGTGACAGGAACATTGCCTTTTATATAGTTCATAGATTTAAAAGATATCCTCTAACTTTCTTGAATCCCTTTCACAAGATACTGAAATTCATATATCTACATCTAAAACAGCAAATATGATGCCACACTTTATTTCACTTTGCAGAAACACTGCATTTGCTTTTAGGTTTTGAAGAGAAGCTATAAATTGGGCTGCTTGGCATATGCAAAGTTTTCAAAACAATTCTTTCAGCATTTTTGTTTCTTTCTAGAGCCACTACCAGCCGAGGCCAAATTTGATAGCGCTACATTTTTTAAAATACTGACATCAATATTCATTGAAATACTTGAAATACTTGAAATACTTTGCATAAATACCAACACAGAATTCTGAATGACATCTTCAAGTAGTCTTGAACAAAGTATGAAATGTTTTATCACACACTTTAAAAACTTTCTTCCTCGTAATACCAACATTTGGCTGCATCGTTATTCAGGTTATTTGTTGAACGTCACATGTGGGGTTTAAAGTCTCCCTCTTCACCAACCCAATCTACAATCTACGAGAAGAGAACGACTCACTGAAATAGAAGTAGATAATAAGAATAATACCTTGTTTCATTCATTTCATACATAGAATAATTTAGACCAACCGGGTCGTCACATTGTAATCGTAAGATAGATATGAAAGATTCATCAGACAACGACCATATTCAAGGACTCCATTGTAAAACAAACAGATATTAAACCTCACACATCTCACAGCTATGAATTCGTTGTGTCAAAGAGGTGGTATATGACTTCCAGACGATGCAGATGGGTGGGGGCACTGTTCGACTATTCCCCCAAACGGTTTTCCATCTGCAAGCCTGTAAGTGACGTTGAGATTATCTCGGATGGGAGATTAAGCTCTCTCGACTCTTCTCTTTCTCGATGTCTCTGGAAGCGCTGACGTCATTTGGTTTGTTTTCATTTTTTTCAAAGAAATGCCTGTTTCATCTCAGAGAGGGTATTTACGGACCCTCCTGGTTACCTTGGTAAGTTCAGTTTCAGATGATGGTGCCAGATTGTTTTTGTGAAAGCACCACATGAAATGGAGAGAAACTTTGGTTGTAATAACTTCCAATCTCGATGACTGCATTTGTGCTCATTCATTCATTCCTTTGGATATATTCTTCACTGTATGATGGACGTCCTGTTGAATCACGGCTCAGGATAACGGGAACAGCACTGAGTGTCTATTCAACAGTTTCCATACGTTGGTTTCAACAGGTGGGTTTCACAGAGTCCTATACTTTCGTCATAATCTATGTCCAATGCACGGCTTCAAGTTCTTGTAACAGTTGCCTGAGAAACAACTGAAAATCTGTCCCTTGACTTCAAAATAACAAAATAATCAATGGAGCTAAATTATCATCATCACTCGGATATGATATGTAAGTGATGAAATGATACAGATCGTGTGCTGCAGACGATGTGATCCACATTCTGTCCAGTTCCGCTTGTCTCCTCGATGCAGCTTTCAAGAGTTTGGTGGAGTGGCACAATCAAAGTAACCACTCCTTATTTGGCACGGTAATAACGAGATGACAATCAGAACGGACGGCAAATTCAGTTTCTCACTTAGAATGGCTAAAATCTAACAAAAATCTTTCTTCACTGCCAGATTTTTCCTTTTTTGTTTCTGCTCACCCTTCCTTTCAGTGTCCATTCTACGTTGGCACTTGATCGTCACAATTGCACTTATAAATGTATTTTTTCATAATCTTGTTTTCCATTGGTAACATGAAAAAATCAGAAGCTGCTGTTTAAAGTGCATCACTTTCAATTCAAACCCATTCTTCTCCATGGTAACAAACAAAAAATATAGAATAAGACAAAGATAAATACATCCAGAAACCTCAGCTTTCCTAATCATTGACAAGGCTAAAACTTTGTAACACTCGTCTCCAATTCAATATAACCCTTTCCTATATCTTTCATACATCATCTCTTTACATCATATGCCATCCCGGCATCTAAGTCTAATTCTTATCTGTTATACTTCTTCTCAAAGAAAAAAAATAACATTGACATTTACGTTTTTTGGAATGAAATACTTTGCACTCATCTTAACAACATCATCCCGTGACGGAATTCACTCCCATCAAATTCCTAACAAACTTTGGACTACAAGAAAATCACTCCTTCTCGTCAAAACATTGACATCAAGGAACTACTAGGATCTACATCTTTTTGGCTGGTGACATCTTTGGAGCGATTCTGCTGTCAAATACTGGAGATTCCCTGTGGGGGGAGGCTGGACAGCTGCACTGCGGGTGAAACCATAGCGGCCAGCGCAGATTGTGCGGGCGGCGGGTGGTAGAATTTGCACCGTTGCCGCGTGCATCGGTTCTGAACTGCGTAGCGACATAAGGTGACTTTGCCGTCTATGATCTCAACATAATCTATCGGGACCAGATGGAATTTTTTTAAAAACGCAAATAGGAAGGGTAGGAAGGGAGAGAAGTAACAAGTCATAGAGATTAATCAGAATGACAAAATCAACTCAAAAGACAATAAACAGAGATGTCAGTTTGACAAGAATGACAACTGTTTGAAACATAATCTGAAAACGGAAAGAAAAAAAGTGACATTTCATATCATTTACAAAAGATGGGGCTTCTTACTCCAACTTCAGAGGACAAAAACAAACACCAGAAAAAATAAAAACACATGCTAAAAAGAGGAAAGATGAAATGGATTTGAGTGGTATTCTAGTAAGTTATATTTATATACAGAGTTACATTATTTTAAATAGTTGGCTACAAGAGAAAGGCTTCGTTTTGGAAATTTCCCCTAGGAAGATTTAGATTGGCTTATATAGCTAAAAGTTACAAATTATATAGGAATTAAACTGCATAGGAATTGATATCCATTAAAGGTTGAAATGAGAGTCAAGTATTTTTAACAGGATATGACATTTCAGCTATGATGTCATGTAACTTGAATTTGGAAAGTTTCTGATTCATGTTTTTTGCTAAAATTCATCATACTGAAAACCGTAGGATTTGTACATATGTATAAAGAGAAAAGAGACAAAAGAGACAAAAGAGACACTACACAGTGCTAAAATAAACAAAACAAAAAACAAAGAGTAACAAAATACAAGAAAAGGTTGTGTGTAAGAAACAGGTGCTAAGGATTTAGTTATAAACATAAAAAGAGAAAATCAACAGTAAAATGTAAAAAAATTGTTGGAATACTATACTTGTCAGGTATGTGTTTGGGGTTAAAATCTGTGGCATATGAGATGTAAAGCGCTTTAATAGAAACGTAGGATTAAGCGCTATACGAATGCAGGAGTTAATGAACTTTAAAAATGACTTTTCGTCTGTGAGAGAATACGATTTAACCCATTGGTTACCGAATTATTTCTTTCTCGTAGGATTAATACAGGGACGACTCGGTTCTAGTGGGCAACAGGTTCATGGGAGCTTCCATTGTATTCTTATGATTAATCTGCTGAATAAAAGGGTTATATCTTCCCTTAATGTGTTGGGTGATCTAACCAAATGCTACAGTCTCCATGAACATCCCTATTAAATGTTTGCCAAGAGAATGTTGCACTCTGAATATGTTATATATAATATCTTGTTTTCTTAACGGGTTCGCTACTTAAAAGGTTTATTTCCGTTTTGGCCACTGCCTTCTTCAAGTTTTATAATTCATCTTGAGTACTGTCCTACATTTGTCTGTTTATATGTATTTTTTATCTATTGATCCCTTGAGGAGAAATGAATAAAACTTGACTTGATATACCGCACCCATCCTTTCTAGTAGCAGAAAAAGAATCATTGATCATTTTGAACAAAACGATCTCCTTACCCGGGGAAATCCCCAGAAAATTTGAAAGAACCACTTTGCTATCACATACCAAAGGTATCATTAGCTTTGTATCAGGTAAAGCTACCGTCAGCTGAGGGATAAATGTTGCCTTTAGTGTGACTGTGTGTTAATTAATGCGATCATGCACTTGTACTAGTATAATGATGACGGAAGTGGTTGAGCGGGTGACCTACCTTCGGTGACGTGTGCATACTTGCAACTTGGTCTCTTGCAGCTGCCGGACTTGAAGTCTCTACAGACTGGAATGGTCTCGTTAGACTGCTGCTTGATAGAAGGAAGGAAGGAAGGAGGGAAAGAGGGAGGGAACGAATGATTCAGGATGGCAGAATAAGAGACAGATGGAGGAATGGTAAGGTTGAGTGAAATAGGAAGAGATGGGACACAAACATGATAGAGTAGAAAGAAAAGGAAAGTATAGTGTATGATGGCAACAGTTTAGAGAAATAGGAAAGGAATGAAAGAGATGAAAATGAAAAGGCAAAACATTGTTTTAAAAATGTTTATGAATATTACTCCTCAATAATAGACTGCTCAATAATTGCATTCACAGCACACACATAATTAAAAGTTGTGCCTTGGTGCACACCATGTCCTTTTCAGTCATAGAATATTCAATTGGCTCCTTGTTAGAAGAATGAATTAATAAAAAATGCTTTTGAAATCCAACTGTGTTTAATTTTCTTTCATATATACAAAGGCTTAAACAATTTTCTTTACAAAAAAAGCTGGAAATAGTACGCAGTGAATTTCATAGCAATGTTTCGGCTATAATAATCTGCACAGCATTTGGAAGCATACTTTTTCACCAACCTTTATACAAACAAACAGTCAAAACAAGATAAAATAATCAAATGAGGCTCATGTTTTCCAAGTTTGATACCATTTACTACACATCATTTTTCTAACACATATTTCTAACCGCATCAGCATATGAATCATTGCATTTGAAAGCTTTCTGCAAGTTAATTTAAAGAAAAATAATAAAACATAAATGGATGCAGCCACAGCCATTTTTGGAATAAATTTGAGAGTCATGGGGTGCCTACAGCAAATCACAGGTAGTTCATTATACACCAAGGGAACTGTTTCTTTAATCATTTTGTCATTGAAGATATATATATTTGCTTTAATATGGGGAAGATATTTGTTGTTGCTAAAATAAGGGCAAACAGATCGAGAAGGAATAATGATGGTTACAACTGCTGCAACATATACTCAACTGGATGTCTGGTGGGATGTACTTGCGTAGGCATCATGGGGGCGAAGAGTGGGATACTTTGTCCGGGGCCTTGCTGGGCCATGGAAGGCATTACCGGGACTGTATACATCACCAGGGGGGCACAGAGCAGGAGCAGGCGGTACCAATGGCAGCAGCAGTGGTTAGATGGATCAAATAGTGGTGGCAGCAGTGGGATAGATCAAATAGTTGTGGTAGCGGTGGGATGGTACCAATAACGATGGCAGCGGTGGGATTGATCAGATAGTTGTGGTAGCAGTGGGATGGTACCAATAACGATGGCAGCAGTGGGATACACCAGGAGCGCCCAAGATAGTTGCAGTGATGGAGTTGCAGCAACAGTTTTGAGGTGGTAGCATTCACAAGACAGCCAATTGCAGCAGCAACAGCCAGTAGTCCACAATTTTGTGAGGGCAAACACAATGCAGCAGAGATTTTTTGTTGAATTGCGTTGGTTCATGACAGCCATTTTGTAGCATTCACCACAGCAAGTTTATGGATTCGGGAACAACGGGGCAAAACAGACCAAGATACATGGGAGGGAAAGTGAAAAGGGGAAGAATTGAAGTGAACAAATTAGAATTTAAAAAAAAAAATAAATAATAGAATTAAAATCAATACAGAAAAGGGGGAGGAAATCAACAGGTTCCAAAACAGAAAAGGAGATTGGGAAATAAACCATAAAAAGAATGGAATATAGGATTAGAACAAAATTTTGATGTGTCGGCCGTTTTCCAGTGCAATCGTTTTTTTTAGAATATTTTTTTTTCAGTGCATGGAGCAAGTAATTTTTTTATTTGGTTATGGACATGATGGTCAACCAAAGATTATTTATCGAAGCCAGCCATTATGAATTTGTCAATTTTAACCCCAGAAAACAAGAATAACAATCCCATTGGAATGTTTTGCAAATTGGCAGCATATGCATTTTATTATATGCAAATTTGATTGTGCATGTATTTTGCAAAAAAAGCAAGAGCATGTGTTACAGATATAAAACGTTCCTCAAATGGTAATATGTGTATATAATTAACAGTGTTATGTGATTGAGTTATAATAAAGAATAGTTTGGAATGAGAATAAAGATAAATGAGGCATGAAAAGAGTTTAAATTTTACCCCCCCCCCAAAAAAAAAAAAAAAAATCGCCATCATTGAAATAGAAAGGGAGAGGGTCAGTCAAATGGGAACGTAAAGAAAACATATGAAACAACAAAGTCAGCAACAATTGTATAACATTTATTTGCTTTCTATTATGTATGCATATTCATAGGAGTCATAGGAGATAATAATAGGTGTTTTTTCAATTTCTTCTCAGACCAAAATTAATTTGTTCTCACAAGAGACAGATGTACTTTAAATTTAATAGCATCCATCAGATGTATTCATCACCAATAATGTTGAATCATGGAAAAGAAAACATTGGCTAAAACATGAATATTTCATTTAGAATTCCTTTTCCATTTTCATATCCTAATTCAAGACTTTATAAAGATAACAAGTCCATCATATTTGTGGTGCCTTTCAAAGGATTCCTATAGCTGTTTATGCGATCGGGATGCAATTATGGTTTATTCAAAATAATCAGCAAAAGATTTAATTTTCTTTTTCTCTCATGAACTAGTGCGATATCAATAATATTGCATTCTCTAGTTCCTGAGTTGGAAAGGCTACGGGCGTTTCTTCAGTTTATATATTTCAGGTGACTGCATATAGCACTGCCTTATGAAGCTAAAGACATTTCATCTTTGGGTTGGTGCACTTTTTTCTGTCGGCATGAATCGTCTTCTTGAATCGGGGCAAGGTATTCATGAGTCATTGCACAGAGGATCTAAGACCGAAGGAAATATCAAGTACAGCTGACAAGGAAAGCTTAGCATTGTGCAGCTTCTTGCAGCAGATATCGTCTGGCGCAGATGACACTGCATATAGCATGCTCAGTAAGTGTATCTTATGGCCATAACAACAAAATTCAATACTGCGTTTTTACTTTCATTTCAATTTTTAATATCTCATACAAATGCGCATTTATGACAACTATTTAAAACCTCCTGAGAAGCACCCATGAACTGTTGGGGAGGAACTTAGGCAATAAAAGCATTTAATTTGCTGATTCCAGCAAAAACATTTGCCCATGTAAATGTTTTATCAGCCATATTCATTGCGGTTCAATGATGCTTGAAGACCATGAAAACATGCAATGAGACGCAATATAGTAAGTGCCTTTGAATTTTTAGAACTGCAGTGGGGTGGAATATCTTTGAAGTTTTTTTAGCTGTAAATCTAAAACTTCATTACCTCTTTTGGCCGCTACTGAAGAGTCATTCAATACTTTAAACAATTCTTTAGTTTCCTTTAATGGTTTCATCCTACAATGAATCATATCCTGAATATAAGCATCGTTGGCTCTTACGAAATAACTTCAAAAGAATGTATTAAGAGCTGAGTTGAGGTCATGAATCATGCACGGTGCATATTTGAACCCATACCCTGCTAGACCATGAGTGGCCTGACCACATGGCTACTTACACGGCGTTGGCACTACTGGTGTGTGTTGATGAGAAGCCATCATGGCAGGTCCCAGCTGAGGGTGGTGGTAGGGGAACTGGGAAGGCGAGAAGAAGTTCATCATATGACCCGCTCCTTGGTGGTGACCCAGGCCTCCCGCCGTGATCTTCTTTGGGGGAGGGGGAGCCAGCCCCGATAAAGTCTGCTGGATGGTGGAGAACAAATGAGAAATAGGGGGGCAGGGGCAGGGGGGCAAGGTGCCAAAACAAATGGAAGGAGGGTCAAAAGGTGGATTCACGTTTTGGTTTGGTTTTCAAGGTGGTGATATTTACATTCATGAAAAAGGGTTTTCATGGATGGCGGATTAGGCGAGAGTTATTCAAGAAAAGGGGAAATGAGACATAGGTGGTTCAAGAAGTATGAAATATGAAGAATTAAATAATGAAGTGTGTTTGATAGATATAGAAAAGGATGGAAAGAAGTGTTCATGGGGCGGGAAGGGTGTGGTCAATTATTGGTAGATGGGGTGGTGTTGGTGGGAAGGCGGTGGGCAATAAGTCAAGGATGATCATCAAATCATGAAAGCGGAGTAAAGGATAACACAAAAGGGGGGTAAAACATTGGAAGGATTATTATATGGGAAGGGTGACACAGAGGTGGGACGATAGGGGGTAAGGAAGGGAAAGAAAAAAATATGATAATACAATAAGAGAATTGTAAAAGTCTACATAGCATGTCATTTAAAAACCTTGATCTAACTCCTAACAAATCTTGTTCAACTCGGAATCATGGAAACACTAGTGCTAAATATTATTTAGTTGCTTATAATTTCAGAGATTGCAGATAAAGATAATACTAGTGCACCTAGTTCAATAATAGATTTAGGAATTATTTTGCTGTGACATTTTGCTTACTTTTTAATTGCCATTTACCCCTCCTCGAGATAAACAAGGGAAATGATATGTAAAGAAAACAGATTTCTGTCGTCGTACTGCAAAGATTTTTAAAGTTATCTATTCCAGCGAGAGAAAAAATCTTGGTATCACAGGTGGGTATGGTTTTATCATAAAAGCAGATTTCTACCATGCAAATACTTGGGAATAAAACAAATAAAAGCAATATATTGCGTGAATAAGGCAATTAAGAGAGTTAGCGATCATAAATAACAAACATACAAAGACTATGACTGTACTCATACTAAGCTGATGAAGGATTTGAAATGATTAAAAATACATGGTTCACATTCTTATGTTTAAATCTAGGCAAGTCTACTGCATTCTACAATTATTTCAGTTACATGTATGCCCTGAACTAATGTTCTCAATACAAAGAATCAATAACTGTTTTTTCTAAACATGATTTCAATACAGGAGAATGCATTTAAATCTGATGGCATGCATTTTTATCTATAACATTTACGAAGAATAAGTTCAGTCCAATTGTTTTCTTCATTTTCATGTACGAAGCAAGATGAGTGAAAATCTTGCCTTTCTTTGAAAGTGATTTTTTTCTTGCCCCTTTCTAACGCTCCAATCACGCAGCATGATATGTTTCTTTTATTTCAATTCTTAAGCAGCATTCCCAATTTTTAGACGATTTTGGAATCTCTAAAAAAAAAAGCGTGAAGATTTGAGGAAAAACATTTCCCAGGCAAACTGTTTTGTTTGAAGCGTGCAATATGTCAGATGGAAGAAAAAAAAATCATATAAAACGCACCAATCACCGTGTGGTATAGGACGACCATGCTAGATAATGATATACTGAACTGATAAAAAGAGATTGAACACATACAGGCAGGATATTCAGTCCATTTTTGGATTGATTTCTAGCCGGAACGTTTCTTTAGGTGATCCAAAAATTGACTAAATGACAGAAAACAATTGGGCCATGCCTTCAAAATTGTTTGTAAAATGCATAAGCAAACAAACACAGTAGTGAAAAAGAAGGTACCAGTAATGCGTCGTCAGAGGGGTCCCGATGACGCTTCAGGCTTGGTGTATCGGGCGTGGTCGGAAGCTTATTAGTATGCGCAGCACATGATGGTTTTGGGCCAATGGGAGAGTGTGTAGCAATGGCCATGGGTACAGGCAGTCAATAACATAAACAGCAAGCACAGCAGCATTGCATTGTGGGTGGAAAAAAACAAAAGAAGCAAGAAGGGTGGAAATCAGTAAAAAATGTCGTCTCATGCAAGAAATACATTTCCTCCTCAAATTTTTTTCTTTCTTTTTATCTTTTTGTCTGAGAGAGAGAGAGATGACTCCAGACGGCTAGCTAAAGAAGGAATGGAAATAATCATTCTGTGAGGGGGGAGTTGGTTGCGCACACTACAAAGCTGTGCGCTTCATTCACTGCCGCCTTGGCACTCATACCTACAAATCTAAATGTCAAGGATGATGGCTAGATAGATAGAAGAACAGAAAAGAGGTCAGAAGAAAGAAGATAAGAGATGGATAGATCAAGTATAAAAGAAGAAAAGAAGAAGGAGAGTCAGGTGTTGACACAGAGGATGTTCAAAATGTCGAGAAATTTGCCGAAAGACGGAGATAAGGAATTCAGTAAAGAAGAGAAATAGGACGACGTTCAGATCATGAGACAAATAGTGAGAAAGAGAGAGAGAGAGAGATATATATATATATAGAGAGAGAGAGAGAGATAGAGAGTGGTACAGAGTGACTCAAAAAAAGAGGAAAAGTTTGAACCACAGGTAGGCCATCGAGTGTATGTGTCATACATGACCATGCATTACAGGGTGCTCCATAACAAATGAGATTCGATGCAATGGTTGTGTTGTTTATGAGATGAGAATATAGGTATGAGCTAATTAAACCACATTGACTACACACGAATGTCACAACTTTGATTAACTGCTGCAGTATAAAGTTCAATTCATAATGCCCAAGCCCCTCCCTTCTTCAAATTCCTCCCAGCTGATCCTATTGTTATGCTACAATTAATTAATTAATTAATTAATTTTGCTACTGATTTTCATTTCTCCAACCCCATACATCTTCCTCTCTTAACCTTTTCCATCTCTTCTCTCTCATCTCTCCCTCCCTCTATCCCTCCTCTCCCCCATACCCCCCTCTCCCTCTCTCTCTCTCCCTCTCTCTCTCACTTCCCTTATTTCTCTCTTTTACTCTCTCTCTCTCACCCTCCCTTTACCCCTCTCTCTCTCTTTCTTAATCATTTACCATTCTTCACTTTAATGCTAGAAGCAATTGGCTAAATGATTTTGGAGTATAAGTTATGCATATATTTGTGATACCAAGTGCACAAGTGACAGTCCTTTCTCCTCATCTCTCTCTCTCTCTCTCTCTCTCTCACACACACACACACACAAGAAATATCATCAGTATGGAGCCAGAAGGGCGCTAACTTATATACTTCAACACAGAGTTAATGCCATTCTGGCTCTGAAGAAATGATACCTGGGGGGTGTTTCACAAAGATTCTAAGTAGAACTTAACTCTAAGTTGGACTCAAAAATTATGGAAAGCCATTAGCATCTTTGAAAATATTTTGTAAAAGTTATTTTGAAAGGCATTAATTGTTTATTCAAATCATTCATATTTTTTATTATCAAGGAGATTTCATGTTCTGGACGTGGAATTTATAAAAAGTCTAAAATACTTGAATTTCTGCTTTTGAATATATTTCATTTTAAGACTCCAATGGCTGTCCATAGTTTTTAAGTCCAACTTAGAGTTAAGTTCTACTTAGGATCTTTGTGAAACACCCCCCAGAAAGATACAATGTCATATCTCAAATATTCAGCAGGAAAATTAAGCTATGAATATGACCTAGTCTTGGCAACACAAGAACAATGCGGTGCCATTTCCTTCCTTTGAGAATCCAATCCAATAGTCTAACCTTTAAAGAGCTATCTTGCATACAAAATAGGTATTGCAATTTCCTGTATCACTATGTAATCTATAATATGGCATTCCCATAAACAAAAAGCAGATCCCTTGCTCTTCTGTATGAAAGTAACAAAAAAGATGACTTGTCAAACAATGGGATATAGAAAATATAACAGCCTTCAGCCCTAGATGTTATTCTACATATTGTAAAACTGGTATATGTTGTGTTTTTGAATTTCATTAAGAGCTTGCAGAAAAATAGCATCAATCTTATAAATATTATTGAATGCAATAGTATGGCATACAAGTGCTTTCGCAGCTCATTAAAGCCCACAAAATATTTATTTAGCCCCAAACTCTGTTACTAATTAAACAAAGATTACAGCTATTACAGTACCCTGTCAAACCAGCCCGAAATTGCGAAGAGAATTTTGCTTGTTTTGCAGCGATGCGTAGTATGAAAAATATAGAATGAAAGAAATCTTGCAGTAATTTGACTCACTTTGCTCCCAATTATGTTAGTTGTTGGTAAGATATTACAAAATGATCTGTAGTACCCAGATACCAGCTATAAGGCCTACATGTTAAATGACTGCTTTATTCAAAGATGTTAAAACAAATTCTTTTGTTTGTGTTGAAGGGCAGGAGGAAAATAAAATGATCCAGAAAAATATATGTCTATGCATTATGGATATATATTGTTTTAAGAGTTACAAATATAATACTACTTTAAAAAAATAATATATCAGGAATAAATATTTGCTATGAAATTAAGATATGAGGAACTAATAAATTGTATGCTTGTCATTTTGTGAGTCAAATAAAATGCTACATGTACCACACTGCAAATATAGAATATAATTTAAATAAAGTACAGTGAAAATAAATGGATATATGTTAATGATGAAACTACACTAGTCTTTGTTTAGTTTTTCCACGAAACCTTTCTATATTATACAACAAACCACATACTGTGGGGGAAATCTATAAGGCCTAGCTTGCATCTGTGTTTTTCTTATTGTTTCTTTAATATTAAGTCATCAAATAACTACAGACACATACAGAGAACACAATGTCAATACAAAAAGTACGGTCTACTACAGAATTCATTTTGGCTAAATTTATTCGAAAAAGTTTCCTTATATACCTGTTTGTTATTGCTACTATAGTACTTAAATAAGCAGCCATGATGTACCTATTGGTTATTTTTTTCTAAAAGCATATGAAAACAACCTCTTGAATTTTTGCTTTCTAAGTTTCAGGTAGAGTTTAGTGGGTGTTAAAGATCTCCAAGACACTCCTATTAATATATTCAGAACATGTCAAATGCTTGAGCACTTAATAAGTATCACTAGACCAAATTCTGTATTTTAAAGCTATATAAAACTTAGTAAGAATTGGGTTTTCCTGACTGAATTACTGCCATGTTCTGCTTGCTGAAATAGTCATCTTTAAAAAAAAAAAATCTTTAATACTTATAAAAAAGGACAGCTTTTACACAATGAACATTTCTTAGATAACAATAATTACAAAACCAGCCCCTTCAAGTTTATGTGGAAAAGGTATTGGATATATTTGTTACTCTGCAATAAGCTAAACAGCACTCAGTACTGATTTTCTTTGATTCTGGTCACTGGCATCTCCAAGGCCTATTCAATGTTTTTAGAAGACCGATCTTTAGCTGTAGTTATTGTTATAGGTGATATGGACTGGCCCTTCTGAGTCTATCGATCTAGGGTTCTTTTTGCTATCAAATATACAGCTCTCACTGAACTTGAGCGATGGTATGTACACAACTCATCATGTCCTATATATGCTATTCAATCAAAATTAGGAGCACACACCTATAAACAACAGAATTACATCAATCTCTCTTTCGTAGCTCTATTTGAATATCAATTCACAGAGAAAAAATTCAAGTAGTGGATAAGATGCAGAAGTAAAAAAGCTGGGTACCTTTATTTCAATGTCATTTTTGTAGCCTAATTTTACACTTTTTCGAACAGGATTGCTTTCCAGTTTTCATGCAACGACAGAGTTCGACAACGTCAGACTTCCATGATTTATGAAGATTTGTTGAGTCGGGATGAGCTCCGTGTGAGTCCCTCTGTAAAGCAGCCATTGATCATGCAACCCCTCAATGATGTCAGTTTAATAATGGAATGATCCAATCTAGTTTCATGCATTGGGAGGCCAGACAGTGGCACTAATGTCCGACTGTTCCATTGTTACTAGAGGGGTGAGTTAAACCTGTTTTTTAGAGTGAACTTATTTGTTTAGGGAAAGGGCGCAATGAGACTAGAGATTTGAGACTAATCTTACAAATGCAAGCCAACAAATACCTACAAATATGTGAAGCGAGGCATTCCTTTTTAGTTTCCATATTTGGCGTTGAGATGATCACATGACTATGGATTTATTCAACTAATCACATGACGTCTTTGTTTTACTTTTAGTTTCTTTAGTGTGTTGTAACAGCCTGCCATCATGCACAAACAAGTAGACAAATGCTAGCCATTGAAGTTTTGATACATTTGTAACAAATATGAAGAGGATTATTTGGGGTTGAAGACAGAGAACTGTAAGAACATGAACAACAAAAAAAGGACAAACATAAGGGATTTTTTGATGACGGGCTGCTTGAAAAAAATAATACTAAAACAAGAGCAGTAAAAAGACGAGTAAATTATAGGAACGGTTGCAAGTGCATGTACATACATGTAGCATCAAATCATATTTTTTTCCAAAAACAAAATAGCTCTAACTTTATTTTTCAAAAAAAGTTTGTTGGAAGGAAGGTAAATGATATTTTGATTAAAGGGGAGGGCGCCCGCCTTTTGTAAAATAGGGATTGGAGACTTACCACGGCGGCCATGTTGTTGCCTTGCTGTTGTGCGGCTTTGATTTTGGCCTGGAGGTGTAGCGGTGGATGGAAATATTTGCATTTTTCACGCGAGCAGCGCCCTTTGACGTGGTCCATGCAGACGGTTACTGTGTTGTCGGTGGTGTCTACAGTGATATGCTCGTCAGGGTGCGCGAATTTGCACTCTGTCTCACCCCGAGAGCAGCTGCCCCGCTGGTATTCCCTGCACACCTGGGGAGGGGGAATTAATTTGGACAGGACGTGTGTCGGTTTCTTGCTTTCCTTCAATCCCCTCCCATGGATTGGATGGATGCGAGGGGATTGAAAGCAGGATTGCTTGGGAGGAAGGAGGATCGAGAAGGCTTCCATTCTCGCTACCAATCTATCCCTTCTTTTTGTTTTCTACTAGTAAGTCCACATGTATGTACTTGTTGAGTGCACTGCAACCATCCCACTATAGATACAAACCTACCTAGGTCCCCCGCTAATGCTTTCTAAGCCACTTGACAACACAAAGGTGCATGCATGATTATCACAAACATATCACTTTCAGGTGTGAAAAAGCTTTGCTCAAAGCATATGATACGTCCACTGCAAAATATAAATCCAGCCTTGGTATAATACGGCTATTTTGCAAGAAAATGCTTCTGCTTTTGCTCAAATTAAAGAAGCCTTCCAAGTGATATATACAACTGCCATTTTAATTTTTTTAAATAAATTTTTGCTGAATTTCCTAAAATGTTCTAATGCATCTATTATGTTGTCAGATGGCTATCAGCATGAATACAAAAGAAGAGATAATTGCAGATAATGGTACTTACAACTTCGTTGCGTTCATGCACCAACTTGGTCTGACACTGGATGCTGTCACCAAATAAACACTAGAGTGGTTTGAAGAGGAAGTTATATTGGGTTTGTGGGTGGAATCGGACATTGACTGGTTGGTGTGTAGGATGGGGGTGGATGGGTAAGATACATCAACTCAATACACACAGAAACTTCAGTGGCCACACTATAATATCCTGTCTGTCCATGATGAGAGGCTACCATATAGAATGCATGGTGAATCCAGAAATAAGATGACAATATGTCTTACGAAAAATTGGTAGTTCTCGCAGTCCTTCACTACGTAACGTTAACAACAGAATAACAAAAGACTAAGATATTCACATACCGTAAAAACCTACAACAGGGAGCACTTGTGCAAGGGTAATTAAAGACATAGGAAAAGAATTTAACAGCCCGATTAGTACTGCTTCAACTATGTATAATTCCTTTAAAATTGATTAGGCAGATTCTGGTGGCACCGGTGGGATAAGTGGATTATACATCTACATAGTATTCCTTGCCCATGCAGGGCTACAATCAATGTCACATTATATGATCGGTATACTATGCCAAATAACAACTTTTATCAAATTAAAGGGATTAAAGAAATTTCTTATCCTATTATGGTGGCAGCAGTGGGATGTGTAAACGTTATATAACGTGGTATTCCGGACCTATCAAGTCTTTGTCAGCCCTAATAATACTACTACTACTACTAATAAATTAAGAAAATACTGATAATCTTGATAATCTCCAAAGCAATGTCTAATTAATTTTTTGGTGCAGGTATGCCAGGAAAAGATGAATATTAATTTTAAAGAAAAAGTATGTTCACATACTTAAATCAAACTTGGGATGAAGCATATAAGTAATAATTAGCAAGATGCTCCAAAGGGTAATAATTAAACCAGTCGTTTCACTCAGGTGTAATCATAGTACCACATCCACACAGCCAGGTTGAAATCACACTCTATAACTGTCTACCACGAACACACCTTTATCAAAGCACATCTACACATTTTAGCTCTATCAACCATAACAAATGATGTTCTTTTCTTCATCAAATACGATTTTAAAACAGTTGCTATCTAAACTATGATTTAACATGAGTGAGAAAACTTAGCAAAGACTCAATAAATGTTCTATGGGGTGACAGCATCCAGAAGCCAAACGATAAGGGCAGCGTTTCACGTAACCATCATAAGTTCACCGAAATCCCATTGAAACGTGTGTATCAAATTTAACACACGTTTCAATAGGATGTCGGTTAACTGCTATTTATGACAATTTTGTGAAACGATGTCCCCGTCTACTAGAAAGAACGTAACTACAATGTAAGTGAAGAGTGAGAAAAACTTTAAAAGACCCCCTCAAATTTATTTGGTGAATGCAACCACAGACAAAAGAGGTGGACAGAATGGTTTTCACAAAATTCTAGAAAATATGGTAACCTATAATATAACTAAAAATAGGAAGAATGTGCAAATAATGTTTCATTTAGTGATAGTCGGTAAATCAAGGTGTACTGGAGAGAATTGTGTGTTTGCACACCTTCAAGAAAAAATGTGTCGACCTAAATTTATAATTGAAGTGGGGAGGATCTGCAAACAGTCTGTACATGGTGATCATTTCTAGGATCCGACAAGATGTGTGAGAGAGTAATGCATGTTCACACAATCCAAGAGAAAAAGTATCAACTGCGAATTTGTTTTATCAAAGTTTTTGCCTCACTATCTCTCTATTTCTCTCTCTGTCTCTCTCCCTCTCTGTCTCTCTCTCTGTCCCTCCCTCTCTCTCTATCTATAAATATATTTATATATATCCCTCACAAAGAAGATTAGATGGAATGATATCATAAATTAAAATTCTAGATAGGGCATTGGTCTGTAGCTATTTCCTATCAAGTCTTACGTATTGGAAATATCTGTAATATGCAACTGAGATTTGAGAAAACCCATGAGCCATTACCCAACATATTTGCTTTCCTATTATAGATACATGTAACATGAGCCTATACAAATGTCACTAGCAAATGAGCATGAAATGATTACCCTTTCCAATTCCATCATCTCCCTGACAGCCATGTCGATCAACTTTTCCAAAATGCAAGGAACTATACTTCCCGTCCCCCTTTTCAATACATGGTCTAGTTATTAGATGGTCTGTCCGCATCAGGGTTTTAAAACAGGAGCGAGTGCTGTCCATTATTAATGTTCTCTTATGAACGCTAGCTGTCCCTCTCTCTCTCTTCACAGACAATTAAAGATAATGGATGAAAGTACAGTGGCTCTTGAGGGACCGGAGTGCATCGTCGTCATGGAAACCAAGTTCCACCCTTTCTGAAGTATTCCCTCTTCCTTTTCTTCAGTCTCACCACTCTACACTTCAAACAATTAGAGCTAGAACCTGCATGGTGGGACTTTATATCTCAGGATATTTGATACCTTTTTTTTTTATCTTCTGTTATTAAGATACTGTAATATCTTTAAGTAAATTGAATTGTTTCTATCCTCTCATTCTCCCATCTGCACAGGGCTCCTGCAAAAGCATAACTTGACTCTAAATCTTATTTCTAAAAATGTGTCTGCTATTTATAATTTTATCATCAATTCCTTCCCATTTAACCATTTTCTATTCTTTTTAATTTTGTCTTCCTGTGTGATACATTAAACACACTATCTCTAACTCTCTTTCAACTCTCTCTCTCCTCCACTTCTCTCTCTAATTCTCTCTCTAATTCTCTCTCTTGCTCTCTCTCTCCCTCTGTATCCTGTTAATTATTGCTTTTCCTTGCATGTGATTTAGGATTTTTGACTACTACATCATAGCGACCAAGTACTAAAGCTTCACTTCCATTTGTTCCTACATCTTATTAAACATGCAATGCTTGATTACACTAGATATAAATTATGGATTAAACTTCTCATGTTTCATCTCAAATTTCTGACAGGACTTTAGCCGAGTGTATTTTAAGATTGCCACGTGTTTACAAAGACAAATCTGAAAGACTATTTGATATCTTGTTGTTGAAATTTTGATCGATTTTCTCCTCCATGTACATACTCAATTGCATTTTAATATGAAAGATGACATTTTGTCAGGCATTGCCTGAAGTGAAAATAATGGTACCCTGCAAGAACAAATCAATATTGATGAAAAGACAAACCAATTCCTATCACTCAGTAAATTATAAGAAATCATCTATGGATTATGCCAACATTAAACAATATCATAAAGCAAGCCAGTCTTCTATAACTTTGAGAGAGAAGGATAAATTTAGATTGTTCTCAAGAAAATCAAGAAAACATCTCTCATTAACCTTTTCAGTGTCATAGATGGAAAACCTCCCAAAAAGGATAATAAAAATGTTTTATTATGAATGTTTGATATTCTTCTTCTTCAAATAGGAACCTGAACATATTGTATAGGTAATTGATTGGGAAGATTTTTTTTTCACAGCCTAATCTTACAATGAGACAGAGAATAACCTTCCCATGTCAGATTTTACTTTTGAAAATTTCTTTCTGATGATTATATGTAAAGCTTGTATCACTTTAATAAGAGGTTAATGGTTGAAATTCAGAGAGAGGCCTGCTAAAATTATCTATGAAAACAAAGATCTCACTCCTATTCGTGTCATAATAATGTAGAATATAATGATATCATGTAGCGGTTAACCCATTAGATCCCATGCTATAACTGCTGTGTCAAAAATGAAAAGATTGGACAGGACAGCGATTCAAGAATAATGAAGATGAAAAATAAATAACCTTCTACATAAAGAGAAACAAAGAGTGAATAAAACGAGAGGGATAAAGCTGAAACTCATACCAGATGAGAGAAATCATAGATTAAAAAGTAAGAGGAGAAAGTAAATGATTCAAATAAGGAATAAAAACGACAACAGATTGAACATTCACTGTGTGTATCATACAAGCATAGAGATCATTCCATAAATACATTGGATATTCACAAAAGAGTTAGCATCAGCAATTATTAAAGAAAAGCATTTTTAAACTATGATTTTAATACCGAATAGGGAGAAGTTTTAAACCATGAAACAATTAAAAACACATCACAGTACACCCGATCATGAATTTGCATTTATGCAAATATCACTGATGGACAAC
Organism: Strongylocentrotus droebachiensis; assembly: GCA_035222895.1. NCBI lineage: Eukaryota > Metazoa > Echinodermata > Echinoidea > Camarodonta > Strongylocentrotidae > Strongylocentrotus > Strongylocentrotus droebachiensis. The sequence continues at coordinate 155,843 of JAVYIG010002244.1, read as the reverse complement.
ATGAATGGGATCTCTACAAAATGAGGGAATGAAAACGACAAAAAAATTTCCATTTTAAATTATTTCTCTTTGCGATGTCTAATTTTGAGGAAAACCAGTTCATAATTTGAGTTTTGGCAATTAAAGCCGGTCGAAATGATTTAAGAAATCTCTCTCTTTCTAAAGGAGAATTCGCAATAAAATTCCAATGCTACCATCATAAGCATAAAATATGTAATGGATTGCTAATTTGGTGCTAAACATATATCAAAGTATATAAAGAATCTAATATGAATAACTTGCAAAAATTGTGGTATGGTGCATTTGCTCTTGATTGCCTTCCTAAAATGAATTTCTTTAATATCATATCAATTTGAAATCTTTCTGCTAAGATTGCAGGAAACCTTTCATAAAATATGCAACATGTGACAGGCAAAGAGAACATTGTAAAGGAAAAAAATAAAAATTGATTCTTTTATTTGAATAATTATTTGCCCTCTTTAACCCCAAATGATTTTTGTTTTCTTCTAAATTTTGTCATCTTGTGATGCCTAATCTAGAATGAGTGAAATGTGGCGTAAAATACCTCCAACTTGTCGTTCTTCTTCATCGATGACATCATAGGTATGCCATGTCCAGAGTGACCGGTCTGAATCATCTGGGTCTGTAGCCCCATCATTTCTGGTGCTAGCCCCATTTGGGCCGCCTGGCTAGGTGTGAGTTGTCCTATATTGGGGCTGGGGAAGGGCATGAAGTACGAGCCATAGGGGTTGGATGAGGAATGGGTGCCTCCAACTGACATCGTCTGTCCGCCCGCCTGTGGTGTCATAGATAGGGAAAAAGAGGGGTGTGGTGAAAAGGGCGGGATAGATGGGTGTGGTTGAAAGGGGTATGGAAGATACAGAGATTAGATGGATGTGGTAGTAAGGAGTGGTAGGAATAGGAGGTAGAAAGGGTGGTAGAAAGGGTGAAAGAAAGAGTTTGTAGGAAGGGGTGGAAGAAAGGGGTGTGGTAGATAGGAGTGGAATATAGGGCGTGAAACAAAAGTGGTCGATGAATGGTGGTAGATTGGGGTGGGGGTAAAGACATTCAATGAAAATAATGGGAAAGTAGAGAGATGAAAGTAATGGGAAAGTAGAGAGATGAAAGTAATGGGAAAGTAGAGAGATGAAAGTAATGGGAAATTAGAGAGATGAAAGTAATGGGAAATTAGAGAAATAAAAGACAAAGGATGGTTGGAGAGAAAAAGGAAAAATAAAAATCAGTGTCATGAGGAAGGAATAGATGGAATATAAAAATACAATGAGGAAGATAACAATAAAAACAACAGATATTGATAACAGAATGCCAAGAAAATAGAAAACAATAGTTATATGAAAAGAAATATGCACGTCGGCAAGGGAGACAGTTGGGGAAAGGAAAACAAAAATATTAGATGAAACGATAATCATAACCAAATATATTAGAAGTACATTTACATTGATTTCACAATTTCGGAGGAGAAAAAAGAACCAAAGCAAAAAATTAAGGAATAAAAGGCACATTTAAATAAAACCTTGTTAAAAGCTACAATAATCTTTTTCTCCCAGTAAGTTAAAGCTCTGTCAATCATTACAAGCAAAGGCATCCATCTCTTCCAACATGTAGAACCAGTATAAAGCCACACAGGTGCCCTAAACACAATAGCGCCCTCTCTTGTCAAGCCTTGTCCATCTTCTCATCGGAGCTGAGGTGCAGCCAAACCAATTGATCTATCCCTGCCTGGCCAACGCTCATCACACTGACGTTGCCGCAATTGCACAATTTCGCTCATGTCTACAATGCAAACCCGACAAGTGCGTACAAAGGGCATTGAATAGCTAGGCAAGAACAAATGAAGAAAAAATAGGGAGACTCTGCCTGCCCTCAGGGAATTGCAGACGAAACAATCATGGCCAATTTGCTTTCCCCTGCTTTGATTTGGTAGGAATGGGAAAAAAGAGAGAGTCTGTTTTCTCAATCTGGAATTGCATTTCCACCTCGTGTCAATTCATCTCAGGTCTTTCACGCGGCACATCTCTATATCTGTAGCCTAGACTTCATGTAAGGTTGTCTGTAGTAGCTCCCTCTCACAGGTTACATTCAGTGTTGCAGAGGATGAATTGAGAGAAAATGACTATTCAAGGTTATGAAATGAATACAAGGTTTTATTCTTAAAAGAGGCCGAATGTAAAGTGACGTTTCTTGGAAGGAGTGATCGATAAACCAATATTTAAAGCCCTATAAGGTTTTAACAGTACCAAATCAAGATTTGTAAACACCTGTATTACTGAGGCACTTGTAATTACTATGCAATGTCTTCTCTACTCGATCAACTGGATAACTTAAGTTGGGAACTGATTTAATAAATAACTACAAATTAACTAAAAAGAAAGGGAAAGTATTACTTAGAGTATTTCCTATGTTGTTAATACATTATTAGGTTGTGGAGCGCCAGAAGTGTAAAGTTTTACAGACATATGAGCGCTATACAAGAACCCACTATTATTATTATTTTTACTATTTTGTTATTTAGGCATTATTTTAAATTTCATTATGATATAATGTGAATTTTTAATAACATGAATGAAATCAAAGTCAAAACTGCTTTTAAGGCTGAGGAGAGAAGCTGCATCAATTTTCTTTTCACTTTGAAAAAGAAATCTAACGATATACAAGTCCTTAGCAGTGCATCATTATTCAACTAAATGTGGAAGAAAAGAGGCAACATCTTGATTAATTCCTCTACTTTTGACAGTAATGAGTCTGGGCACACCTGATCTCTAGGTAGACTCTAAATCAAAACACAACTGCAAGAGTCAATGAATTTGACGCTTACAGTATCTCACTGGGATAACAACATGTTTAACGGAGAAGACTATCTCACACGAAGGAGGAAAATCACAGACGCTGTCCTCATCATCACCTAATGATTAGGTTACCATAGGTACAGCATCATCAATGGGAGACGAGAGGTTCTCACTCTATTGTCTTGCATCATCCTAACAGTTGCCATTTCATTCAGAAACATTGATCGGGGAAATGGTCTCTGCAGACAGACCGTGTTCAAAACCTCATCACTGTATTGCTGAAAGGTCATTATCATTTGGGGTCGTCCAACTTCTGCTTGGCGAGTGTGGAGCAAATCGATGATGAGGAAAGAACCCCCGATACAAATCATTGGGATGGGCCCTAACTAAGAATGGGCACTTGAGAAAACATCACATGATTTTGAACTTGGTGGTGGTGATGGTGATGGTTGTTTTTGTGGTCATGGTGATGCCGATAATGTAATGAATGGTGCAGATGTTATCTGTATGAAAATAAAATGTAACTGATGATGATTACGGTTTCCATTAGTGCTGTAACATCACGGATATCTCCAATTCCGTTTAACCGCCAGTCAAAACCTGACGGTCTTCGGTTAAACGATTTAAAAAAAAAAAAAAAAAAAAAAAAAAAAAAAAAATGTTTTTTTTTTTTTTGTGACCGACTCTGTCGGCAGCAAGCCAGGTCCGTGTGAAAAAGCAGGAAGGACTTAGGGTTAGTGCCGATTTGTGCTTGTGTACTTGTCACAAATAATAGTAACAATGTCGTTTTTAGAAGAATGTGTAAGATCATTAATGTAAATTTAAAACAGTAGAGGACCCAAGATAGAACCTTGTGGTACGCCGTGTGTAAAAGTTGGATGAATTATTATTATAAACTACATATTGAGATCTATTACAAAGATTACTTTCAAACCAAGATGACAGACAAATTGGAGTGTTGTTCTAGTTTCGGAGTGGTGAGTCAACACACAGATTACTGTGTTGGGAGACATTGCCAGGCATAGTGCCAGGTGGAGGGGCATAAATCGGAACTTTAAAAAAAAAAAAAAAAAAAAAATATATACATATAAAAAAAAAAATATTAAAAAAAAAAAAAAAAAAAAAAAAAAAAGGGAAAAAAAAAACGTCCAATTGAAAACGGAATCCGCCATGGGCGGTCGGATACTGGACGGTTAAACGTTTGACTACAGCACTAGTTTCCATGATGATTCAGTCATTGTGATGATGATGATGATGATGATGAAATAAGTTGAAGATAGTGGTGATGACGATGCTGAAGATGATGATCAATGACCATGCTATCATTAGACACTTCCAATTGTTTGGACGAATCCACCAAATAACAGCCAAAGAGCTATAAAGACACCACACCAAAAATTCAGACACAACAATGCTGATGGCAACCACACATGGACTAACTATACAACCAGCCATGAACATTCGCAGACCAGTCTGAAGCCTGTGATGGATGTAGCTGACAAGTCTGATTAATTCTCCAACTATGTCCCGTTTGACCAAACAGGACACCCTCTCTGTCTGGGACATGTTGACACAGACGCAAAGCGATAGATCTATTACTCAGCTCAGATACGATACCCTCCTCAGCAACCATGGACTGGCATCTCTCCAGTCTTCACCAGTACAGAGCATCATCTACCTCCCTATGTGCATAGCGGTGTGGTCACACTTTCACGTGGGGCCATGTTGGGCCCATAACTAAAAAGAAAGAGAAAATAGCATTGTGGACACCCACCGGACGCTATGTAGCTGGCTACTTCAGACCTTAATTTAAAAAAAATTGGCCATATCAGCCACATAATGTCCACATTGTGGCCGCAAAACAGCTGTTATATAAAACAATGTTAAGCATGGTCATACCAGGGAATATCCCTATTCATGCCATTTAGTGGCATGCTGTGCCATGAGAGTGCCCTAACAGGAAACTGGGCTAATTTTATGGGGTAAAATTATAACTTGGGTTGCATGAGGGGGGAGGGGCCATGGGACAGTTGTGCCCCCTAAATCTACCAGTGCTGCAAGTACACAGCTCTCGCAGCCTGTGAGCGAAAATTCTACATTTCAACACTTACTAAGCCTAGTTGAAATACTATCCTCACGATTGGCAGTGATCCATTTTCTTGATAATGAGGGAAAGGAGGAGGAGGGGGGGGGGGGGGGGGGGGTTAAATTCTGGATTATTGGAAAGCCAGATCCCTCTCCCTGACTCGTACTCCAACTTCTATGCATTCAAATAACGCCCATTACAAATTGTGTTCACTACTTTGGTACCCATTCATCACCTGGGTTGAGGGCAGCAATGCAGATAAAATGGAACGGTCAAGGACACTAGTGCTATGTCGGGATCATGCAGAGGACCTTAGCATCCCATGTAAAGCATTGACACCACTTCACTACAACACCTTACCAAATGACAAAGGTGTCTTACGAATGAAAAGGTATTGGGAAGGTATGAAGCAGAATTGTTTCCAACAGATGCCAATACAAATTTCAATCCAAACTGTATTCATACATAATCGGGTGCTTGGAGTATGAGCAATAAATTTTGTAAACACCATCTTCAAAGGCGTATAAAACACAAGAGCTAGACATCCTCATAGAAATACCAGGCCTCCTACCCCTCCCTCTTCTCGCAATTAACGTCAGGAGCAATTTACAGCTCTGTTCTTGGACAAGACATTCTCTGGCATCACCAAGAGAGTTCTGACTGCAGGATGATATATCACGTTACGAGACTCGAGGAAATATTTGTTTGGGGGGCTTCACCATCATCCGATGTGAGAGATACTACCAGCTGTTTTGAGATGGATGAAAAATCATCTTCCCTCCTAGCATTCTTCCCCCCCCCCCTCCCCTCCCCTCATCAATGTTCTGTTTCTTGGAGACAGACAAAAGACAGGCCATTTATGGAATGAACATTCAACATATAATCATGTCATAAACTTGTGTATGGTCGCTTCTTTGATGTGGAGTGGGGGTGGAGTGGGGGTAGAGGGGGTGGAGTGGGGGTACAGGGGGTAGCGGGGGGAGTTCTTGTTGTACAGGTGCAGGAGTTGAAACCAACATGAAATGGACGCTACAAGGAATCCCCGGAATCCTACCCCTTAGTAGTTTTCCCTCGGGGAGCGCCTTATGCTGTACATTGTCTGCATAACTCTTGACGATGCTTACCCCAAGAATGTTTGTCAATATTTTATGACGAGGATTAAATCATAACTCAGGTCTAGAAAGAACCGAGAAGTCTAGCTACCAGCAAAAGTTATCCCATTTTATTCTTTCTTTCAAAACCGAACTCCAAAGTTTTTTTCTTGAAGTCAGCGCCTTATGCTGTTCGTTGTCTGCATAGCTCGTGCCGATGCTAACATAATTAGCGAATGTCAATATTCTATGCGAGTATCAAAAAATTACTCTCAGACAGGTCTAACAAATACAGAGAATTTAACTACCAGCTAAACTTATCCCTTTTTATTCTTTCCGTCAAAATCCAACTCCTTTGTCGTTTTATCGAAGGAAGCGCTTTTTCTATATTGTCTGCATAATTTGTGCTGATGCTATAAACCCCAAGGATGTTTGTCAATATTTCATGACAGAGACCAAATCATAAATGAGATCTTGCAAGAACTGAGAAGTCTAGCTACCCAGCGAAATTATCCCATTTGTATTCTTTCTTTCAAAATCATAATTCTATCAAAAATAACTTGGGTATTCCCAACATCCTGTCCACCCCCTGAAAGAAATCTTGGAGAGCAAACAACGTTATTGTTAAAAGACCTCTCGATACAATTTGGGACAATGCAATTTTTTAGCAAGCCTTGTGGTATGATGAAAGAATTGTGATCAGATATGACTGGTGCTGACTAGTTATTATCATTTTACCTATCAAAATCTACAATGAACTTCTCAAACTTTCTTCTCAAATACAAGAAGATATCAAATCATTTGAACAAATTCACAAATCATCTCTGTTCCTGCAAACTAAGTATCAAATAATTCACATAATACATAATGAACTACAGACAAATGTTTTTTGGTACAAATCCAGATAAAGTTGTTCATTTCTAGAATGCTCCATCCTCACGAATTGCAATCGTAGGCAGGTCCATAAATTTCATATCCTGTTTCTCTGTGGAAAAAGCAAGGAAACCGTCTAGCCTAACATTATAAAAACGTATGTTTGGAATGACAGAAATCTGGAATCCGCTTGCTGACCTCAAGAGAAATTCAGACACTCCCTTTTGAAGGGGAAATGCATCCTTACTTGAGAGAGGAGAGATCTTTCTTCACCATTTTCAAACAAAGAAGCAATCAATAAAGATCAAATTGGAATATCTCTCGTCTGCAGACATCATGGAGGAGATATGCACAAGATTAGATGTAAACAATAATTTGCAAATTTCATGAAAGTTATCCATCATCAGACATGTATGTATGCATTAAGACTTTGCAGTGTTCATCTTTCCAAATATGGTTCTGTGGTTGTAGAGCAGAGATCTTTGAATAGAAAGGTCCATGGTTCTACTCCCAGTTAGAGAGCTTATGCCCATTGGTGTGAGATTAATTCTCAATAAGCTAGTCCCTTGGATAGGATGTTAAGCCATAGGCCACATGGCTGGTGATGTGTTTATGGGGGAAATGAAATGATCTAACAAACAACAATATTCACATATTCATAGCAATAAAAACACAATAAAATTCAACATTATTCAGACTGTAGATTATAAATCATACATAACATTACTTTAACTGGAAAAACAACTTGCAGGGTGCCTTTATTAAGCTGTTCCATTGCATGTACCTATCCTTTACTATGAAAAAAAAAACTGACATAGGTAATTTAATCAATATATAACAAATAAATGAATAAACATACAATTTCAATGAGGAACTGAGGGAAGTGAAAGGGTAGCATGGCCCTACATAGAAATGTAGTCCATGTACAAGGCCCTTCTATCCCCCACCTGCTAAAAAAAAATGGTGAGTTTGTTTAATAAAAGATAATTGCATGTGCAATTGATCTCCAACATGGCTAAGGACTGGTATGATCTAATAATAATCCAGCACTTTTAAATAAACCATGCATAATAACCTTCACACAAACTAAACAAAAGATCTAGAACTGAGTGAGGGCTGGTTGGCAAAGTTTCATGCAACAAGGGCCAGAATAAACATACATGCAGAACCTATAATGCTTTTATTCATATACCCACAATGCAACTTGATAAAGACACTCAAAAGTTTCCAACGCAGAGATTGATGCAGTGGGACTACAGGTGTTTTTTTTAAATTTTTTTAAGTGTGATGGTTGAGGAAACTGCTCAAATAATAGTGGTACTTGATGTTTTAAATAACACGTATGTTATAAATGAAGGATACAGATGAATGCCCATTACCAGCTTGTAAATATAAATACCAATACTTTCACTTCCCAGAAGAAAGGCTATAAATAACCTTCTTTGGCAAAGGAAGAGATGCGTTCAATGCAAATGTTTATTTCATCTATCAGATTATGATTTTAAGTTAGTGTAGAGAAAAAGAAGAATAAAACTATTTTACTCCCCAAAAGCCAGAGAAAAAAAATTCAATTATATTCCATAATCTTTGCTTTTTTTGTGTAAATAAATAGAAGAAATAGAAAGCAGAAGATTTGCTACTAAACAAAATGAATGTTCAGGATTCAGAGTTGTTCAATTTGAATATTCTTTGCAAATTATAAAAATAATAACTCAATTCAAAGTTAACACAAACAACCAAGTTTTGAATGGAAAAACTTTACATTTTGTCATAATCTATTTGATTTTTCCATATACCATGAATTTTGGAAAGTAAACGGTATAATAAACCTTTCACATCTGACATTCATTCATTTTGCTTTGAAATTAGTCGAGTTAGGAACTGATATATTTCATATTTGGCAAAGAAAAACTAGCAAAGATTTGAAAACTGTTTATTTCATTTTTTCTTCATTTTTGTTTGTTTGTTTTTGTTTATGGTACGCACCATGGACACAGCAACGGGCAAGAAATAAGGACTGTACATAGCGTTGATGTCCGCAGCTGATTGGCCGGAATGGACTTGTTGGGGATGACCCTGGAAGTGAGGGGGAGACAAAATGACATTCATGTTGACCAAACAAAAAAGCATATAAGAAGCATACTAATAAAAGCGTGTTTGAATGCATCCAGGGGTGGTTAGGAGTGGGGTTAAAGGGCGGAGGGGGGTTAAGTGGGGGAGTGGGGTTAAGGAGGGGGAGGGAGAGGGTTAAGGAGGGGGAGGGAGAGGGTTAAGGAGGGGGAGCGAGAGGGTTAAGGAGGGGGAGGGAGAGGGTTAAGGAGGGGGAGGGAGAGGGTTAAGGAGGTGGAGGGAGAGGGTTAAGGAGGGGGAGGGAGAGGGTTAAGGAGGGGGAGGGAGAGGGTTAAGGAGGGGGAGGGAGAGGGTTAAGGAGGGGGAGGGAGAGGGTTAAGGAGGTGGAGGGAGAGGGTTAAGGAGGTGGAGGGAGAGGGTTAAGGAGGGGGAGGGAAAGGGTTAAGGAGGGGGAGGGAGAGGGTTAAGGAGGGAGAGGGTTAAGGAGGGGGAGGGAGAGGGTTAAGGAGGGGGAGGGAGAGGATTAAGGAGGGGGAGGGAAAGGATTAAGGAGGTGGAGGGAGAGGGTTAAGGAGGTGGAGGGAGAGGGTTAAGGAGGTGGAGGGAGAGGGTTAAGGAGGGGGAGGGAGAGGGTTAAGGAGGTGGAGGGAGAGGGTTAAGGAGGTGGAGGGAGAGGGTTAAGGAGGGGGAGGGAGAGGGTTAAGGAGGGGGAGGGAAAGGATTAAGGAGGTGGAGGGAGAGGGTTAAGGAGGTGGAGGGAGAGGGTTAAGGAGGTGGAGGGAGAGGGTTAAGGAGGGGGAGGGAGAGGGTTAAGGAGGTGGAGGGAGAGGGTTAAGGAGGTGGAGGGAGAGGGTTAAGGAGGGGGAGGGAGAGGGTTAAGGAGGTGGAGGGAGAGGGTTAAGGAGGGGGAGGGAGAGGGTTAAGGAGGGGGAGGGAGAGGGTTAAGGAGGGGGAGAGAGAGGGTTAAGGAGGGGGAGGGAGAGGGTTAAGGAGGGGGAGAGAGAGGGTTAAGGAGGGGGAGGGAGAGGGTTAAGGAGGGGGAGGGAGAGGGTTAAGGAGGGGGAGGGAGAGGATTAAGGAGGGGGAGAGAGAGGGTTAAGGAGGGGGAGGGAGAGGGTTAAGGAGGGGGAGGGAGAGGGTTAAGGAGGGGGAGGGAGAGGATTAAGGAGGGGGAGAGAGAGGGTTAAGGAGGGGGAGGGAGAGGGTTAAGGAGGGGGAGGGAGAGGGTTAAGGAGGGGGAGGGAGAGGGTTAAGGAGGGGGAGAGAGAGGGTTAAGGAGGGGAAGGGAGAGGGTTAAGGAGGGAGAGGGTTAAGGAGGGGGAGAGAGAGGGTTAAGGAGGTGGAGGGAGAGGGTTAAGGAGGGGGAGGGAGAGGGTTAAGGAGGTGGAGGGAGAGGGTTAAGGAGGGGGAGGGAGAGGGTTAAGGAGGTGGAGGGAGAGGGTTAAGGAGGTGGAGGGAGAGGGTTAAGGAGGGAGAGGGTTAAGGAGGGGGAGGGAGAGGGTTAAGGAGGTGGAGGGAGAGGGTTAAGGAGGTGGAGGGAGAGGGTTAAGGAGGGGGAGGGAGAGGGTTAAGGAGGTGGAGGGAGAGGGTTAAGGAGGGGGAGGGAGAGGGTTAAGGAGGGAGGGAGAGGGTTAAGGAGGGGGAGAGAGAGGGTTAAGGAGGGGGAGGGAGAGGGTTAAGGAGGGGGAGAGAGAGGGTTAAGGAGGGGGAGGGAGAGGGTTTAGGAGGGGGAGGGAGAGGGTTAAGGAGGGGGAGGGAGAGGATTAAGGAGGGGGAGGGAGAGGGTTAAGGAGGGGGAGGGAGAGGGTTAAGGAGGGGGAGGGAGAGGATTAAGGAGGGGGAGGGAAAGGATTAAGGAGGGGGAGGGAAAGGGTTAAGGAGGGGGAGGGAGAGGGTTAAGGAGGGGGAGGGAGAAGATTAAGGAGGGGGAGGGAAAGGGTTAAGGAGGGGGAGGGAGAGGGTTAAGGAGGTGGAGGGAGAGGGTTAAGGAGGGGGAGGGAGAGGGTTAAGGAGGGGGAGGGGGTTAAGGGGGAGGGTAAAAGGGGTTGGGGGGGGGGAGGGAGGTGTGAGGTAGGTGGAGACAGCGCCATCTATACACAGAGTTTGGCCAAACCGGTTTGAGTTGGACACAGAATGGCGACTACTGCTTTGTTGGGCAAGCACAAAACAAAAGAATAAACGCCATGTTGTGACCCAGTAAAACCAAGTTAGCCAAACTCTATATATATAGATGGCTCTAGTGGAGACATAATAACATTCATGTTGTCAAAATGAAATAAAGCATACTAATAAAAGCGTGTTTGAATGAATAGCTGATAAGTGGTGGTTAGGAGTGGGGTTAAGGGAGAGGGGGAGGATGTGGTTGGAGGGGGTGTATAGAAGGGGGATAAATGAACATTCATGTTGACAAAAAATAAACCATTTAAGAGTCATATTATGAAAAGATGGGTTAGTTAGGAGCTAGTGGGGTGTGTAGGGGTGTGGTAGGGGTGCAGACTTAGGGTGTGGTAGGGGTGGTGGTGGTGGTACAGGTGGACGTAGGAGATAATATAAATAGGTGCATCATTAATGTTAACTGATTTAGAGGAAGGTGGTTGGGAGGGAGGGTTTTTGTATGGAGAGGTTGGGTAATTGAGGATCAGTTTGTGAATTATGAAAGAGACAATTAAAAACTACTCAAATTGGTACACCAATGAATGGTGCGGACGGTGATCATGATTCTGGCCAGAAATAATGTATGTTTTGTAGGACAAATAATTGTGAGTGAAAGAAATTTAAGACAAAAGCAAGGTACGGCATAAGAATTATTTTAAGGGGTAAATATTACAGATGCAATGAACATTTTTAGATTTCACGTTTCTAATTTCTACCAATTAAATCATCACATTCAAGCAACCGTGCAGATCAAATTCATTTGCAAAACGGTACTCAATTATAATGCAGCACAAGAATTCTTTTCTTAGGCTAAGGCATTTCTAGCAAATTAGGACAACAGAAGCACATATAGATGGGTTACATTTGCATCAATAAAATATTGGCGTTGATAAGCAAAGCATTAAGAAGATGAAAAAAGATGCAGTCTTGAAATAGAGACACAAAATGACAAATGATGACTAACTGGGATGATCTCCAATGGAGAAGGTGCGCACAATGTGTGCACCGAATGGATTCATTGAGTGGGGTTATATTAATCATATGCTAAGTGCTTACCAACATAATATTTATCACTATACAATTGTAACCCTTATCACGACTCATTAACAAGATTAGGTTCATTGCATTTCACCATTTCACTGATGCAGAAATATTTAATGAGATCTATTCAATTACAGGTACATTAATGATGTTCACAAAGGTTTTGCTTACAAAGATGTTGCTATAGAATGTCTCTCACACCCCCTCCCCAAACCTCCAGCCTTCCTCCCCCTATACACATTGAATGGATCAATTCTTTGCATGGGGTACGATGTTGAGACTAACGTTCCAATGATATGTTTTTCATGTTTCCCTATGTTGACAGCTTATTAAAGGAACTCTAGATATCCGACACAAAATATGTCCTTTTTGCGAACCCTTCTGCAGCATACAAATTGCTTGTTAACTGGGTATTCTAAAACAGTTCTGATCAACTGCATTTGTCAGTTTTTCATTTCTATCTCCAAACCTTCGGAAGAAGCATATACATCCGCAGAAGTAGATTGGATGCCGTATTGATGTTGGAAATAATGCCATCATAATTACAGTCACTCAATGTTTCCTATATTAAATACAGAAGCCTATGGTCATTGGTATCACATACTATATACAACTGATTTTGTCTTTACATCTGCCTAATGGATCGAGCGCGATGAGAACATCCATATACCTATACAAAATTAATGAATCTTTCACAAAATCGGTAATCAATAAACAATGCCTTTTGAGCCTAGATTTTGCTACCGCGCTAAAAATTCTAGCCACGACGCAACTCAGGGCACGATGTCGGAGCGTAAAACGCTGAATATTTAAACGTGGTGCTAGGATACCAGGGAAGCGGGTCGAGACGGACGAACAGAGATTCACGGCTGGAAAATATACGTAGAGATAGGTCATGCATAAGTGATGAAGGTTAAAGCGGGAAGGGGTGTTTTATTTAGCGACGATCACCATCATGAATTCGTGATGGTAGTGAGCTAAGATTGTAACATGACACTGAGTAGGATATTAAAATTGGATGAGCAGAATGCGAGAAGGGGAGATGTGTCCGTGATATACAACCCAAAAGAATACTGGACTTTAGGTACTAGACATATTTCTTTCAGAACTAGAGCAGCATTTAGAGCGAATTATAATACCCCAATTTGTAGAGATGTTATGGTCTACAAAAAGTCCAACAATTATGTATACTCATAATTTCAATCACATTCTATAAAATCTCTCTGCTGTGTATTTTTGATAATTTAGTATACAAATTATATCTTTCATCCATTCCTTCTTCTTTAGAGTAATTATCTACATTGATGGGTATTTTGTATGAAAACAAGAACATTATCATAAACCTTCTTCTAGTTGAAGATAACATTCATTGCATTAAGAAACAAGGGAAACGCTCTCGGCGGTCTCGCCTGCATAACGCAATTCAATATGATAAACCAGAACGTCAATGACGTACATTGTAGTGCTCATCCGCATCTCGCAACAACAAATATCGTGGTACACTTTTGAACTGGTCAAAAAATAAAAATGTGATGCCCTTGAAGGGACATAATTTCATTTCATTTGCATAAAGTACCATAAATAATCAATGGAGCAAAATCTCAAAATTCTGTGTAGAATTTTAGTGTTCCAAATTTAGCTCTACCAGATAAGGCAAACCAAATCAAAATCGGTCAAGAAATGAGGGAGAAGAAGCAATTTTTGTTATTTTTGGAATAAATTTGCAAAAATTACCATAATTAATTAATGGAGAACAATTTCAAAATTCTGTGTAGACCTTTAGTGTACCAAAGTTAGCTCTACGATATAAAGCAAACCAAATCAAAATCGGTCGAAATATGAAGGAGAAGAAGCATTTTTTGTGATTTTTAAATTATTTTTGGAATAAATTTGCATTATTATCATAATTAATCAATGGGAGTAAAATCTCAAAATTCTGTGTAGAACTTTAGTGTTCCAAATTTAGCTCTACCAGATAAGGCAAACCAAATCAAAATCGGTCAAGAAATGAGGGAGAAGAAGCAATTTTTGTTATTTTTGGAAAAAATTTGCATAAATTACCATTATTAATTAATGGAGAACAATTTCAAAATTCGGTGTAGAAGTTTAGTGTACCAAAGTTAGCTCTACCAGATAAAGCAAACCAAATCAAAATCGGTCGAGAAATGAAGGAGAAGAAGCATTTTTTGTGATTTCAAATAAATTTGCATAAATTAGCATAGATAATGAATTTCACGATTCTGTGTACAAGTTTTAAATCCCCCTCCTAGCCCTATCATATGAAACAATCAGAATCAAAATCGGTTGAAAAATAACGAAGCATTTTGAAAATCTTGATGATGATGCCACAACATAGTCCAAGTCTGTTGACCTGAAATGACCTTTGACCTTGACTTTGTAATCTGAAATTCTACTCACATGATTGGGGATACTTGATTACCCTATAGTCCAAGTTTCATTGACTCAGAACTTATAGTTTAAAAATTATATCAAAAATTCAAAAACTTAACCTTAGGTTAAGTTTTCGATGATGATGCTACAACATAGTCCAAGTCTGTTGACCTGAAATGACCTTTGACCTTGACTTTGTGATCTGAAATTCTACTCACATGATTGGGGATACTTGATTACCCTATAATCCAAGTTTCATTGACTAAGAACCTATACTTTAAAAATTATATCAAAAATTCAAAAACTTAACCTTAGGTTAAGTTTTTGATGTTGACGCCGTCGCCGCCGCCGCCACCGTCGCCGTCACCGGAAAAGCGGCGCCTATGTCTCGCTTTTTGCTACGCAGGCGAGACAAAAACAAATCATTTCTTTTAGAATAATCTTTAAATAAATAAAAAAAATTATTATGGACTATTTTTTTGTAGCTGAGAATACTCGAAATTCAATTTGATGAGATTGGGTAGTACCAAAATAATTATGGGGTAAAATATAAATCTGTACACCTGTAATTATTAGGAACACAATTCTATTTTTATAGGTGGAAAGGAAATGAGAAAATTGATGTATTAAAAAATCATATAATACCATCACTTAAAAATAACCAGTCCCAGCCTATTAATTTCCGTGTCCTGATAAGAAATCGCGTTCTTGTTATGAATGCATACGATGTAATCATACCCCTCCCACCTTTCCATGCCATTTAAACCGACTCTCCATTATCCAGCAGAGTCAGACATCTTGCCAGAGTTAACTCAATTTCAAGAACCGCTGCAAAAATTGAGGCTCAATGCCTCGGGACATCCCCTCATGAGAAAGAAAAGGGAAAAAATTATCTTAAGTAGACAGAATTGGCAAAAAGAAAGGATAAAATTGTGAAAAGGAGAGGGAAAATATGTCTGGTTTCTTTAAGTGGAGGAAATAGAGAAAATAACCCCTAAGGAGATGGAATCTAGTGCTCTATGGTTCGCCGTTCGCCAGCCTGCCTGCCTGATAACTGGATACTACTTCGACATTTAAATTTCTGATCAAATTGCGGATGATTCTAAAATAAAAATAGAAAATGACGGTCCTTGTTTAATCACCTGGAGGCCATATAGCACATTACTATAATACTAATTGAGGGGTACTTTTCTTGCTTAACTTCATTAACAGTTTTTGTCTTGCCTTCTTCTTTAATAAGCATTTATAGGAAAATCAATAGTTTTTTAAAATCTGAAAATGAACAAAAACTTAACCTTCCTCATCCCTACCATATCATACAGATATTAAAGAGATACTGAACGGATAGACTCTTTACCCTAGCATTCTGTTTATTGCACAGATGAAGTTGCGAATAGTGCGCAACTCACTACCGACTTTCCACTTCGCAGACAGAGGACTTGATGCGAAAACCAAAAGCGCACCTAGGGAAGCAGTGTGTTACAGGACGACACTGGTACAGCTGACCTGAGATGGCGCTATAGAAGGGATTTTGCGCTAGTATGTCCTTCTAGTACAGTATGGCTTTAAAACTAGGAGCATCTTATAATTTATGCTTTCTAAACCAATTCAGAGACCAAAACTGTAATGTTGATATACATTCTAACTAAACAAGTGGCTTTTTGTTGGTTAAATATTACAGCGTTTGTATCCTGTTGCTGTTTGTATAGTATAAATAAATCCAGGATTCAAACAATGGTGGCTGAATAACTTAGTTCCTGATTCATACTGCGGATGATTTTAGTAATGCAGTGGTAAGGGTTTACTGAAAAAATTCATTTGCGGCCAACTGGCCAAACAGCAGAATTTTAGTAAATCATAATTTAATTATTATCTATTCTGTACATATACAACTGTAGGGTAATACAACTGTAGGGTAATAAAAATAACAATTACAATAGAGGTGTAGTAACAGAACTGAGATCAAATTAATGCATGTACATAAGTGATGCGATTGATGTATATCTAAGAATTTTTTCCCGCTATATGCTTGATTCCAAAATGTGCCTACAAAATAATTAATATCTAATGTCAAGAACTGATAATGAAATATCTCCTTTCACCCAGGTGAAGGTGGGGCTGGGTAATAGACATCTTTTTCATCTGTCCCTTAACATTAGTCATATGTTACATCCACATTCCAATTATTTTCTATCACAAATCTCCAGCGATGTTCAGAAGCATAATTATGATTTTTGCGATGGCTAATGAATATTTCTGGGAAAAGAATGACACATAATGTATGGCGGGGAAGAACTGAATCAATCCAAATTATAATGTGTTCCTGGTTGTGGTGATGATCTTTAAAGGCTATGAATAATCATTCCAATCGTCACGGGTACCAGTGGGATCCTCTACATCTATTAAAAATTATCAAAACCAGCTGTATTATATTTAAAGGTACTACGTAACACTGTGTCGTGAAATTCATGATGATGAAGTAGCCTATTTGCTTATAGTTTATTTTTTGTCTATGTTTATGATAAATACATGATCCTGAATACATCCCTGAGATTTTTGAGGAATTTAAACTTATCAATATTAATTGAGGGAACAATGATATCGCTTTACAATTTTACATAATTTAAAATAAGAATTATGAATCATAATAATTACTATGTCAGAATGAATAACTCTAAGTGCATATTTTATCATGAGAGGATTAGGAGTCTTTAAAGCTTATCTGCCGTAGTTTACAGGAGGGATTAGACTGCCCTGCAAGGTCACTGGCCATGTGGTTATCTCATCAACTCAGCCCTCAGTTAACATAAGAAAAAGAGGATCATGGGGGACCAATGGTCACCGATTAGGCATTGTTTGTTATATAGAGGGCGCAAGTAGCTACAAGTAGTGCAGTGGGCCTTTAAGACTAACTTTAAAAATCTACAATAATATGTCAGTTTTCACATCTCTAATAATCTTTCTTTCCTCAAAGAATGTGGATTTATTAATCAATAAATATTTTTCTAAAGACAACCATTATTTGAGTATAACAATATGAATTGAATCTAAACATAACAAACAACAATAACACCAAATTTGATGATAAGTTGCTGATATTATTGATTTTGACATGTACTGGTTCCCCTTTTCTTCTGCATATTTTATGGCAATCTCTAACAAAGCAAAAGTTGAAAGAGCTATTCAAAGATAAAAGTTATAGCCATTCTTTGTCCGGGAACTTAAGTATCACTATTCTGTCAGGTACTACAAACGTGAGACGTCAAGCTTTCGAATTTTGAAGTGAACATCGTAAATCTCAAATTCAGGAGTTTTTTGGACAAATTTATCAATAGGTCATTGCTCTGACTAAGTGGTTTAATAATTCATTACTTCAAAAGGTTAATGGTCATTCAGTCATTCTACTTGAACTACTTAATATGTAATGTATTAGGTTTCACATTCACTTCTCAATGTTCCAAAATAGCTAGGTTACAAATTAAAGAAAAAATATTTCACATTAAATAAAATGTGAAGTTAGAAGTCTTTATGCTGCTGCTAAAATTTGACAGACTATTGATGTTGTTTTCCATTCCAGTAAATTAATATATTACCAAATAAGTTCACCTACATCTATTTCATATAGGTATAAAAAGTAGTAAGTATGAGAATGCTAGTAGGGGTTCCCCTTAGGTGTTAATTATTCATAATGTATTCTACTCTGATTAGTGATGAAACAAGCAAGAAATATGCAATTTGCTGATTAATAAAGATATGGGTGCAATAAGAAACAAATGAGAAAGCAAATATCAAGGTAAATGTCACAGAGCAGAGAAAGAGAAGCATTATATTGCAAGCAAACAGTGGCATTAAACATATATTGCAGCATAATACAACAGATAAATATATTTTACATTACTTTTATGCATTTAGCAAAATTTACTCATTTTGCAAGACAACATTACTATTGCATTTTTGCCAAAAGTGATGGAAAAAACCCACAAAATTCCCCAACGAAACTTGGCTTCAGTCGTATGAATAAATAGCTGCATGAGCAGGCATTTTTCATGAATTTGAAACGAAAAGGAAAAAAACACTTCCTTTTTCATTCTCGACTACAATGAGAAATATGATACCATATAAAATTGAAAAGTGTTGAATGCATAGCAAATTAATTTTCAGAGTATAACAATATCATCCATTGGTATCAATTTCCAATCTATTCAATAAATACCTGGTAAAACATTTTTGGCTAAAAGATAGGTGGCAAAAAATGGAGCAGCAAGAAAAACAGCAAAATAGCATAAAATTTAGTAAAATGCACAACAAGATACAACATGAATGGTATACTCAGTGCTGTGGCATATACAATAACATACATTCAAATAGCACAACTTTCAGAATAGATAAATGCAATGCAGACTAAGCTATACATGTATACACAACAGATTAATCTGCACAACAAAATAAAAAAAGCACATATACAAACTGAAAGCAAATAAAGATAAATTGGGGGGAAAATCACAATAATTCCAGATAGACAAATGACATGAATGTCACATGACCTATCTATGAACACCAAATATTTTACAATCTGTCCAAAATACTGAAAGTATACACACAAAAAAGACTTGGCATGTATGCCGTTTCTTCATATATTACAGATTGGGACCGATATCAATAGCAATTGCACCAATACTACCAGAAAGACTATGGAGAAAGAATGCACAATATAATTTTTCTCCATTGTAATATAAACTTTACCACGTGCCAAAAATAGATTTTATAATTTCATTGTAAGTCAGGTGTAATTAATTACCTGGACAGATTGTAATCAATTCCCTTTCACCTGCATACACCAAAACCAATGCAACTTCGTCAATGAGCGTGCTTTCAGTTTTAGTTCATTAACTTTGTGCAATTCGTCTGCTGACAGCCAAAAGGGCATTAACTCATAAACTTTAGTATGGCATTAACGACCTTCCGGCTCTAAACAGCCGAAATTTTCATTGTCAAGGGACATTGCTTTACAGACCATTAGGATTTGCATAAATGGTTTTGCTTCTCGCCTGAGCAGCCTTTCTGCGAAGCCTGCCACCTTGGATTAAACAAAATGCACATTACGAATGTGTAGGGCTAGGCCATGCAAAGCTAGATGCAATTCGGTGTTAAAAAATCCCAGCTTTTAATAAATAAACAGCAATGACGCTTTGTTTTATGAGAACTAAAGCTGCACACACATGCACTGGTCTGCATTGGTTTCCCGTACACCCGCAAAAATGGTTAAAAAATCAAATCAAATCAACTTCTCTCTCTCTCATTTTTTCTAAAAATTTTGTTTTGATTTTTGATTTGTTCTTACCTGCCCGCTGGCAGGTATGCTGTATGGCGATTGGGGCACAATTTGCAGGCCGTTGTACTGATATTGAGGGGGCGCATGCTGGTGGTATATGGAAGCGGCAGAAACAGCAGCGGTGGTATCCTTTCCCGTGTACGGAGAGGAAGATGGGATCACAAGCTGGTTACTCTGGAGAAAGTCGGAAAGTTGGAAGAGGAACAACAAAGGGGGCGGCATTCAATATCAAGATATATATAAATATATATACACAGGTGGTGATTTTTCTTTTTGGTTTTGTTTTGTTTGCCATACCATACCATACATTCAAACTTTGACACAGCGACATAATATATAAATGCTTTAAGAATATATTTGTACTTTGTGATATATAGCAATATGGCAGATTAAGCAATTGGGGAGAGAGATATATAGAATGAGTGAGGCATTTTATCATTAAACAACACATTATGAGAACATAAACACCAAGAACATGAATTTACGATCAACCAATGCACTTCTCTTGAAAATTATGATGTTAGCATAGTTTATATCACCCCATATTTGCTCTTGATTCAATAAACTGGATTACAAATTCTACAGAGTACAAATGCCTCCCAAAAAATAATTTTCCTTTTGATGTTGCCCATACTTGTTGCCTATATCAATTCAATAAACATTTTAATTTTTTAGAGAGTGCAAAGGTAGAGATCACTGGTATATCTTGAACATCTTTAAATGCATAGTTGGGTTGGGTTGGGTGTAAAGAAAGATTGTAATTCATGATTTATGATTTAAATTTGTACAAAGTTTGATTGTTTATGTTCGCCCATTGTTTCTTTTTTTTGTCAGTGCAAGTGTATGTTGATACATGGTATGATTGATGTAATATGTACACAGGAAAAAGGGAAATGTTGACACTACTCAAGAGGAAATAAAAATAGATTTTATAATGAAAGCCCATGTAGTTCTCAAGTCCTCTCATCTGTAATACCCTTTAACATTCTTTATCCCTCTCTCTCCTCCTCCTCCTTCTTTCTCTCTTCCCTCCATCATTCTGTATTCCTCTCTCTTTCTCTCTTACCTTTTCTGACTAGTTCCATTTAACCTACTAATCATTCATTTGCTTTCTGACACTCTCATTTTCTTCCCCTTTTCCACTTCTCTCTCCCATCATGTTTTTCCTCTTCTATTTTCTTTCATCATTCCCTTTCTTTCATGTGTCTCTTTATCTATCCGTCTGTCTCCGTCTCTGTCTTTCTTTCCCTCCTAAGTACCCACCCTCCCTCATATCCTCACCCCCTTTCTCTCCCTTTTCCCATCATATTCCTCTGTCCTTCTCCTCTCTCTCTCTCTCCTCTTTCTCTTCTCTCCCTCTCCCTCTCTCTCGCTCTCTCCCTATATCCCAGCATTTCCTAATAATCCCCATCTATATTTCCAAACATCTGTATTGCCTTTGTCATCTGCCACTGCTAGCTGTTCAAACCAAACACTCATACCTCCTGGATTATCATGATCAAGGTCGCCAGAAAGCCATTTCCATTTACCATTCTATTCATGCCAACCTTGTATTTGACAAGTAATATTCCAATTTAAAGAGAGGGGTATATTACATCCATCACATTAAAGGCCCATCTACTGATGGCGTTCACATTCTCATAACCTTCACTGCCAACACACCTTTAATACGCTGTAGACTTTTCAGACAATATGAAACGTGTATAAAATCATATATCATCGCGTAGTGAAGGGAGCGTACAGACTATAGACAATATAGTATAAGAAATGACGTATAGAGAAAATAATTTTTGAAGATTTTTGAACTAACATGACAGCTCCCAAATCATCAGGGAGCTCCCACAAAAAGCCCCGTCCGGTTATATGATTTAAGAACGATAAGACTTTCAAAATAGCGAGACCACGTTTCTATTTAAGTTTTTGTTCAAAATAATTCTTAATATGAGTTTTATTATACCATGTTTCGTTATGTGACGTTTTTTTATACGATGTTCAGAGCAGGATAAAGATAATTAATTATCTTGAATCTGTACGAGAATTGTAAAGCTATATGATGATTGATGAATATGCTAGTTTGAATGCTGGGTTAGCTACTTCAACCACAATGCATGCATATATGCTGGTGAAAATTGGGTATAACAATCTAATAACAATGTAGCCTATCATCATTTATGTGATTGTTGTATGTAATATCATCGATTGATTTATTCTTCACTAGCAAATATAATAAAAATAGAAAATATACGGACAATTATGCCTTAGGCAATTCTTCAAATTGCTTTGACAATTTTTTGTGTTGTAATCAAATCGCTCTCATTTTATAGAATTACACTAGGTTTGTCCAGATAAGAAAAAAAAATCCATTTATATGATGTTATGTAAAATAACTTTTGAAAAGATGACGTCATATTATCAAGTATACAGTGGAAGTTCTGATATGTTTCAAGTTTTAAGTTTATTTATTTCACTTTATCAAAAATAACATAATTGAACATAATGAATAATGTGCAATCAGACCAAGATTGAGGCCTACCCATTTCATTTCCATTATTTTATTTCCATAAGGCGCAGATTTAAAACAATCATGAAATAAATGTGTTAAAGTGCATTTATCTTACTGTATAGTAATTAGGGGCACTAAAACCTCTTTGATTTCAACGATCACGGATGCATCCCTTCATACAAACAACCCTTAGTTCTTCAATATACTCGAAATAACTCGGTTGATATCTACAGTCTGCCTTTTTGTCTTTCGCCCTGACGTTCAGACCTTTAAAAGGAAATTGAGCTGGCCGCAGCCAAAATGCTATTCAACTTGACATTTTCTTTCATTAACTACCGGTCCTGGCACAGCCTTTTGATTGCATTGTCTGCGAATGAGATGGCGAGGGAGCCCTGTCAAATACACGGAACACAAGTACGTGTCCTAACCCTCCAAACTAATATATTTTACGTTTATTTCTCCGACCCGCCACATCGTAAATCTGTCTGGTGTATCGGCATTGCCCCCATTTCTAAGAATGCAATGAATTTTGGTTTAAGGGGAGACATATAAAAGGTTATCTTAAAGCCCGACCTGCCTACGGTTGCGGTAAGCCTGGCACATTAAGTAATTTGTCAGCTTCTTCAATTTGTGCAGAAGAAAATCATGATATTCCGAAATTATCAGCTGCAGAAAAACAAAAATTCTTAAAAAGTGGAGTCAATAACAAAGGAAAGATTAGAAAATAATTTTGATCTCACTCTGAACTAATTCAACTTTTTGCTTTTTGCTTTTTTCACATTTCAATGACAATTTTGTACCATTGGAATCCAAGCATATTTGTTCCTCATACTTGTCAATGTTTAAATGGTGGACATTGTTCGACTTTATTTCCTTATACTTTTTGACTATTCATATTAATGTTAAATTAAGACATTGGAATGGATATCTCACCCCATATGTCAGTGCCCATAATTACTCCCTGTCCTACCCCCTCCCCCTTCCTTAAGAATGTTTCACTAATCTTCTCATTTCTATTATATTTCCATCTCTTCACTTACAATTCTGTATCTTTCTTTAACTGACCTATGCCTTTCTCCTCTTCCTCTCCCTCTCCTCTCCTCTTCCTCTCCTCCCCTCTCATCTTTCTCTCCTCCTCTCCTCTTCCTTTCCTCTCCCTCTCCTTTCCTCTCCTCTCCATCTCCTCTTTCTTTCCTTATCTCTCCTTCCATCTTCTTAAGAATCACCTCTGTCTCCCTTCAATTTCTTGCACACCCTCTTCATCTTTAGTCTGTTTTTGTTTCCAATGATAATAATAATAATGATAAATTCTTTTCATTTTGTCCTCCTCATCTTTTAGTCTACATCTTTCAACTTAACATGCTGTTTCCCTTTCATTTTCTTTCCTCTGCAATAGTCAACATTAAGTTAATTTTGAAAAATAAGATGAAATATAAAAAATGAAGTCAATAAATGTTTTGAATGGTAGGTTATGATATATTATTGACAATGCAAATGAAAGCAAATGTATATATAAAATGAGTGGTAAAAAAGATTCAGAGTGAATTAACAGTTAAGAAAGGGAGACGATACAGATAACAAAAAAGGCCAGTCACTTGTTTGTTCACCGCAACTCAGATACATCATTCCAGGTAAATATTAGTATATTACCCAATGTATCCCATAAAATTGAAGCTCAAACAAACTTCCAATGCTCCGAGCAATACTTCTCAATTATACCAGCCAAACTTTTACCGAAGACGATGGGCTGAAAGGTTGGACAAATAGAATGTTCTCCCAGTTCTCAAACAAAGTCTTATCTCCTAAGCAAATGTTAAAATGTGAGAATGATACAAAGATCAAATCCTTAGCTATTGCTTTGCCCTGAACAATAGGATGACTATAATAAAGGTCAAAGGTAGAATTTAGAATTTATAATCTGCTCACAGCCCAAACTTTGCTATTAAACACAGTTAAAGTGGTGGTTAATGCCCTCCCGGCTCTAAACAGACAGCACGCCTATATCATCGTTTGTTTTATCTAGTTGTTTGTCTAGCCCTTTGATATGAAAGAATGTGATCAATCATGTAGATTTCATGAATTTTATATACATAATGGCTTCCAAACAAGCTTCCTTCAATTAAAGAATTCATATGAATCTCCGTTCAGATATATCTGACTATAATATTTGGAAGTAGAGTTTTTTTGGGGGTGAGAAATATTGTTTTGTACCTTGAATACAAACACAAGTATGTTTGTTTCTTTTTGTTACATATTTCTGGCATAATATTGCCCCCCCCCCCCATCCCAGCTTATTCAATAATCTTTAGAGAAACAGAGAGATGGAGAAGAAAAAAATAAAGAGAAGTAGACTGACAATGCAGATGATAATATTTGACCATACAATGATATGAATGATGGTAATGGTGATGACAATGATGATGATGATGATGATGGTAATAATAATGATGCTGGGGATAGTCATTGTGAGGTGGCAATAATGATGATTATCATGATGATAAGAGTAATGATTATTATGATACGATGACAAAAAAAGTAAAAACAATGGTGATGATGATGAAAATGATAATATAGATAATGATGATGATCCTGATGTAAGAGTAATGATAATAATCATAGTAGTACAGGAAATGTAGAGTTGACAAAGAAATTGAAAATTGTACAGCAACAAGTAGAATTTTGTTAAAGGTAAGTAATGCAATGTCCATATTCCACAGTTGATATTACTCTCAAGGTGTGTGACAAACTTGAAGTTTTACAGCAGAAGTCACCTTTCCCCCTGTGTATTCAATGTTATATTGTGCAAGATACTTGTATGTATTAATGAGCTTCTGGATTTGTTAAATGTGCTTTCATGAAGTCAAATTGTTCATATGACATTGTCTGCTATACCTATGTAGTTTTGTGGTGATAGCTCATAGGTGGGCATAATTCTGACATGAGTATACGCTCTTTCATTGATACCCAACGATAACGGCGAATGGATAAGGGTTAGTGTGTGAAGGAAAATGCAAGAAAGGACAAACATATTTTTCGCAAAATATATGCTCCAACCACTTTATGACTTTCAAAATGCATTTTCTTTTCTAACTTTGCAGCAAACTTCAAGAAGATTGGGGAATTTAGGGGTGACTTATGCACGTTTGTGCTTGCAATTGCAGCATGCATACTATCAAATTGAACGATGCAATGAGGAAAATGCATATCACGTTAGACAATGCATCAATACATGTTGCTCAAGATAACACAGTGCATGGAAAATGCATCATATGAAAATATTGTTATAGATAGTGGGTGGTCAGCTAAAAGACAAGGAAACTATATCAACTTGAGATTACACATATCCAGTGCCACATATTGGTGTTGGTAATTGCAATTTAAAAAACAAATTTTGAAAGGCCATAAATTTGTTGAATAATGGATATCAATATCTTCTTATAATGATCAAAGAATATTGTTCTATCTAGCTCATACATTTTTTAAAAATACTGAAGTATGGCTTAAATCAATTTGAGTGATATTTTTCTGGGGGGGGGGGGTCCAATGCTATGTATCACAAACCCATCAAATATTCATGTTTAGAGTATAATTAATTTGTATTGTTTTTTTCATTGGGAATGGCTTATTTGGGACCATGGTCCACAAACACAATTAAATCTTTGCCTGTTCTAAAGGGAAGCCGTTCATTTATTGAAAGATTTTTTTCAAAATCAGACTTCAAGATACTGTGCAACCAAAACATTTTCCAGTAAATAGAGAACTTGCAAAATAGAAATTTTTATCATTTCTAATCAATAAGAGTAACAAAAAATCTCTTTTTGTGCCAAATACATTCTGACAAATTCTTTAACATTTTCAAGATTTGCATTTATAGACAACAGTTCAAAAGTGACACCAAAATAAGCATGCTTAAAATACATGAAATCCTTTTTTTTCAAAAGTTTTAAGCACAAATCAGTGCTTGGTCCTTAATTTATTCACTGTGCACAGGCAAGATTAACATATCACAAAACGGTTCTAAATTCAAAGTTTGTGATTCTTGTCTCAAGCTAGGAGAAACTGCTTTTAAAGGTAACACAAATGGACAGCTACCGGGAACATACGGATAACAAAGAAACAAGTTGCGATTTAATAAAGGGATAGCACAATTAACTAAAACAAGCAAGGCACGACCGGATTTTTCGTTTCGTTGGGAGGTGGGGGAGTTTGGGAGGTGGTGTTTGGTACTCACCCCTGGCCCAGCAGGAAGGCCTTGTCCGCCAGCCAGCAGCGTGGCCGAGTTGGGCGACTGTTGGAGCTGAAGGTTGGTCATCCCGACGACCTGCTGGAGCTGTTGGCTCTGGAGGTTCTGAAGCATCTTCTGGGTTGCGAGGGTGTTTCGGCCGTTGATCTCAAGCTGCGTCTTGAGGTGCGGCGGCGGGTGCAAGTACTTGCAGTTTTCCCTAGTGCAGCGACCCTGTGACAAAAAAGAAGCCGGGGAAAAGGTTCGGTAAACATGGATGTACGTGATCGACAAAGAAAGGAATTATCACATTATTATCAGCACGGGGGTTCCAGTGCTCTCCATTGTCGCTGTGAATAGGCTAGAGCTTTTAGAGGAAAAAAAATCTGCTAAATCGTAATTCTGTTGTGATCCGACCTGCAGAGAAATAATGAAAGGGGAATTCACAAAATGGGATAGATTAAATTCAAATCATCAGCATAAAATACAGGATAATTATGCACCTGAATGGATCGCAAAATGTAAGGCAACAGTATGCAAGTGTAAGGTAAACATGGAGTGTCTCCTCAATACAGCCTGTATCAGAAGGCTAAAGAAAAAATAACCGACGATGGAAAACAAATAGGGAACATGAAACTGAGAAAGACAACGAATAGACAAAGGATGGCTAACAGAGTGGCACAATGCTTTATAGCTATATGTCTTCCTTCCTATAGTGCTACACAAATGTGAGAAAAGGTTGAAATATGGTATTTTTACTTCCTCCATGAATCCTTCTCTTACACTCCCCACCTTTAACATTACTGCATTATCTACATCGATATAATGTACCAGTCTTCATTGTTAAGAGCTGATGGAGGCCAGTGTGTGAATTCCTCTATATTTCCATGGCGATTTATCGTATTAGAAACCATGGACCATGAATTTCCATTTTGAATTTGAAAGGTAATGGGACATCAATCTTTTAGTAAAGGACATTTTTAAGATGTCCTTAAATGTATTGCAATTCAAATCAAATTACAGTTTATATTTTTCAGGTACACTCAAAGGGCCTTAAGCATTGGCGTAATGGATATGTCGCTTTCAAATACTCATTATCATTATTACTATTTCATCATTAAAATGGAATCATGAAAACTCCCTGCATTTTACAGAAATCATGGCTAGACATGCTCTGCCTGTGAGCCTATAATGTTATCCATAACGCTTCTTGGCCGTTCGCTTTGGTTATTCTCAGGTATTCCTCAATTTGGCGCGATGCTAGCTATAGCTTTGTTTGCTCCCCTAATGCCGGCAGACTTCACATCCTTCTCTCCTCGTGTTTGCCCCCATCAACGGCCAAACATGTGAGCACACACGCTACGTGTCAGACACACTTCCACAGATCATCCGTCGAGAGCCAGACGGACGTTAGTTCTACGGAGATGCTGTTCGTTAATGCCCTCCTGTCTCTCAAGAAACCAAATTACAACATGACAGCCATCTTGCCAGGCTCACGGTTCATTTAATGGCAAGTCAAAGTGTGACACGCTAATTATGGAAGACGGTAAAATCTTGTTCTTCATTTAGATTTATAATAGGCCGCCAACGGCTTCCGAAAAGGCATTACTCGAAATATACTGTGTAAAGATTTGACATGATTTCGTGAAGAAACAGAGAGGACTATAATTAACTTTTTTATCCCATTATTAGCAGTAAAAATTAAGTAATGTAGGAAAATGTTCATATAAAAATGGATCATACTTCAAGCAGAAGCGTACATTGAACATCTCTATAGTCTAACTATTGGGTTGGAGAATAAGTAAAGGATTGGAAGTATGGATAAATGTATGAAAATTTGAAGCAAAAAGGAAAGATTTTGTATACAGACAGTGAATTAAAATACTTAACTCACGCGAGAGTGTTGTTCTATTTCTTTTTTTTTCTGGAGGGGCAGTTTAAAATATATGTACCCAAATGTTTGGTCCTACAGATGTAAGTGCATGCCTTACAGGAGGTTGCAAGGGCATATTTCAGCAACTTTCAAGATAGAATTCAACAAGCTCCTCAGACAAATGGCTTTTGAGTTTTGAGCAACATAGTGTCTTCTCAAAATAAACTGCCATTATGTTTTTTTTCTTCTGAAATAAAGTTTACAGATTCATTGAATCTAACCCGCCCACCCAAATAGATCTAGTGTAAATCTATAAATAATACGATCCCAGACAAGACCAGGGGCCCGTTTCACAAAGCCTGTTTTCAATGACAAATGACTAATATCATTGACAAATCTGCTGATAACCAATCAGAATCAAGGATTTCAGAAGCTTATAACAACAACTGCCATTTGTCACTGATGGCAAGTTTTGTGAAACACCCCCCAGGATTGGGGATCAAAGATCAAGACTACTTTAGAACTTTGGACTTTGAACAATTAGTCAAAACAAATAATTATGTCGTTAAATGTTAACGCAGGTGCATGCATGTATGGTTCTTTTGGCCTTTAGAACTTTCATGTTTGAGTGGAGTACCGGGTACGAAACCAGGAGCTTGAACGAAAGCTCATAAAGCAAGCAGTGAAAAGATGAAAGAGAAAGAGAGAAAGAGATACAGCGAGAGAGAGAGAGAGAGAGAGAGAGAGAAAGAGAGAGAGAGAGAGAGAAAAGACAGAGCAAGAGAAACATGGGGAACGAGACAGTGCTAGCTACCTGTAGAAAGAATTAGGCAGAATGACAGATAGAGAGATAGAGATAGAGATTTGATTAAAGAGAAAGAGAGGAAGATAAAGGGAAATATTATTACAGGAAGAAGAGAAAATGTAATACATATATTTAAAAAAGGAGGTATTTAGACGTAGAGATATATCTGCAGAGGGGTATATTATGTGAAATAATGAAATGAAGGTAGAAAGAGAAAGGTGAAGGTGAGTTAAAGACATCACAAAGAGAAAAAAGGAAAAAGTACACAAACAGTAGTACAAGGAGAGGATACAAAGGAAAACATGAGAGGTCGAGAGACTGGGTCGAGATTGGGATAGAACAAAAAAACAAAAAAACATGAGAAAGAGGGATAGAGGGGAATAGAATAATAGCTGAAATGAAAGAGAAACGGGAGAAGGTAGGGTGTCTAGGTTAGGGAAATTTATGTATAGAAACGAAACGCTGCCAATGCCGTTTGCTATAGAATAAGAACACAAAGTGGCACGTACCGGAATCTAACCCGCCATAGTCGAGTAAACAAAAAGCTGAAGTTTAACATGAACGTGAAGGGAGAACTAAATTGGCAACGCATGGTACTGCTCTCTCTCTCTTCCTCTCTCTGTGTCTGTCTCTCTCTCTCTTCTGTCTCTCTCTCTCTCTCTTCCTCTCTCCCCCTCTCTCTCTCTTGTACAGTAGAGAGCAGACATATTATGTCATGGGGACTTTTTTTATTCATTTTTTTGCATGGAGAATGCAAATGGATGTTACTCCCATTTGCTCGGTATTGACTTTGCCGAAGGGCCTGTGAAGAATGATGAGGTAGCCTGAAATGTTGCATCTTTTAAAAGACGAAATAACGGTTCATGTTACTGCCCCATTGTGCTATCAGATTTCAATAAGAAAATTTTGGTGGGAATATTGTCATTTCATTTTCATTCATATTTAAAAGGACTCCTTGATTAAACATCCTGAAATGGTCAGAGAAATAGGTTCAGTGCTCATCAATTTTTCTTAGAGTGTAAAAAAAAGACATTCTGACAATTGTAAGAAATATAATAAATGTTTAAAAGTATGTAGTAAAAAGTAAAGTTCTCAATTCTCAATACAAATAAGAAGTGTATTCATACCACAGTTAATAAAACACTCATATTCATCGATTTCATAACACAGGAGTATATTCACAGAAACACCAATACCAATATCATCACCTAGACAATACCAGTACTGCTTCTCATCACATCATTTTCAATTCCTTTTTTTCAAAGTTTAATTGAGTATCTCATCTGTTTGGAGCTAGAAGGGCATTAAGTCGGTATAAAATGATTAGTTAATGCCGTTCTGGCTCCAAACAGATGATTTAATCTACAGGATGCACAGCTAGTGGTCTAAACATTTGTACTAACCATGGAAAAATAAGTCCCCAACTGAAGTACAAGAAAATATTTTCTCATGTTCTGTCAATAGTCATGATGCCACATGATTGACTCAATACATATACATTAACAATAAAATGAGGAAATAAAAGCGCTGTCTTTTGTTTTTCAACTCATTTGAACTTGGCCACGATGCCACAGAGACCTTTGGCAGCCAATCAAGACAAATATTTACAAATGTGAGCTGGATTGATCAGTTTAACGTTTCACTTTTTGCTTCTTCCTCATGCAATCGGACAATGGAGCAGTGATATCAATATTTCTGAAAGGTTATCAGATTAACATGTGGGTCGTACAGCAAATGGGTCATCTCGCTGTCACTTATCACCACAGTAAACCTGGTCTACAATATTACGGAGAAGAAGAATGAATAAGAGTAGAGAATGATTTGGTTCTCAAAAGCCCCATAGAGCTCTGAAACATTAAAGCATAGGGTCCAAGACTAAAGCAAACCTCTGGGGGGGGGGTGAAAGCATGCAACCCCTCCCCCACCCCTCCCCCTCCCTCTCAAGAAATCCAAACCGCTTATTTGAAGAAAACACGAAGAAGATCCCTTTGAGTAAAATACGGCTTAGTAAAATGCAATTTTATAGTTTTGAAAGACATATATCTAGACATATATGTGCGACGTCCATTTTGTAAGTTTTCAACACCTTGCTCCATTTTGCGACATGGCTGAATTGAGGTGTGCATACACGGTGGGAAAATTAGACCTTGTTGCTTTTCATTTCTTTGTGTCATTCTTTCTTTACATGTTCACCGAGATGTGGAAACACTTTTCATACAAATCATCCATGCATGCCTTCATGTTCGAATCTACACACAAGTTGATTTCGCAATACATGGGACTTTGAATGCAATTGTGATTGTTATGTACATTTTCACCTGTATTCTATACATGCTATGAAGGTTTATAGAAACAATATATGCCTACTTGTTCAGTGTCGTGGGGGGGGGGGGGGGGGGGTTGAGAAAATACTATGAAGATAAAAAACAGCATTAGATGCTTGAATCACAGCCCTTGAACAACAGACCAATAAAATATTTCTTCAATTTATTTATTTTTTTTGGTCTGTTTTAGGATCTTGTTTCAAGATTATTTTACCTCATGATATGCAAATCAAGTAATAGTATTTCCTTGTTCAACTTAAAAATAATAATATTCAAGTCACCAAAATTGATTGCTTTAACAAAGAAGGAGGAACAGGGAAACAAGAGGTCATGAAAATGTGATACACGAGGATAATTTAAAGGTGACTTAATTATGATATTATATATCAAGTCATTATATCCTGTGATCCTGTGGCATAACTATAACCTTTACAAAAAAACGCTAAGATAAATGGTCAAATTCAAAGAAAATCAGACATGAAAGGGCACAATGAATAGGTTATTCAGAAGCCTCATGTGACATTCTCTTTCTTCAACCCTCAAAGCTATTTGGGGATATTTTTCATTCATTTTAACCACAAAACGACAGATAATACTATTCTTACCTCAGACGCCATTAGCCAATACAGTCCTTTACAGATTTGTTTATTTAAGGTACACTGCTGACGTGCTAACACATAAGTGTATGTATGTATATACTGCAACCTGAAATTGCCTGTCCCTTTTGATATGTGCAATTGTGTGTGATATGTTGACATATATTTGTGTGTGTATATGCCATTACTAGATATCTTTCATACACATACACGAACATATATAAAACTGAGGCATTGTATAGCAATGATGACTGGCGTAATGGTCACAGAAATATGGAAACAGTCAGCAATATTCAGCATTGCGTTGAGTAAACATTTACACAAGGTTGAATGAAGTGCTGCACACGTCTGTAATAAACAGAAAACACTTCTTGTTTCATGAACACTTCTTATTTCATTACCGTTAAAACATACTCCTACCAAGGGAATGTAGGCCTGTACTTGTTCATTACATATATAATTATTTCTATTATTGAATAGAAAATCAATCCTTAATTTGGCAAGGAAATGTTCAGAGTTTTTTAGCGTCAAGGAACGCCTGGCTGGAATGCTTCCCAGGGAGTGGAGATTGTACACACAGTGTGTGCAGGCAAGCACTGAATCTAATGACAGGGGTAATAGTATATCCGTAAAAGCGCTTGGAGACATTGTATTAAGGGCTATATAAAAGCGGAATATTATATTATTATTATTCATCAAACTATTTTTAAAACTTGATTTCTTTCTACTGAAATAACAGGGATCTACCTACCAATAAGAGAATAGTCATATAGAGGCCATTTTGTAATAAAAGAGAAAGGGGGAGAGGGAGGGGAGAGAGAGGGTGGAAAGGGGGAGAGGGAGAGGGAGAGGGGGAGGGGGAGGGGAGGGGGGAGAGAGAGAGAGAGAGAGAGAGAGAGAGAGAGAGGGGTGGATTGTTTTTTTTTGTTAAAGGGGGCACTTTGCCATTATCTCAATCCCCTTTACATCCCTGGCAATCGCAAAAGGTCGAATACCCCCAAACAAACTCCAAAAGTCTACCCACTCGCAATTTTAAACCCATTTCACAAACGACATCACTCACGACCAATTTTCTTCTTTCTCCCGTCGGCTGACCTCCTCACCCTGCCTTCTCCTGCACTCTCTAAATTGGCAATCCACCTTCAACTCTCACGTTGCAATAACCGTCCGCAGACTGTCAACAGCCTATAGCGTTACCTCGCTATGGTTCTCACCGGCTTCGGTTTCGCAGTAGACAAAACAACCAGGCCCAAACCGTCTTCTAGGCAGACATTGATGTATCCTAATGCCTCCTTAACCGAGGTAGCAACGACGAGGGAAAACTGAAAGTGAAAATTCGTCGTCATCGGTGCTCATGCAATTTCAGAGTCCAAGTTTACGGTTAGCACATCCAACACTCTAAAAATGAAAGTTGTTTCTCTATTCGTTTTATGCACCTCCCCCGGATAAAGATGGTGGCATTATTGAGAGGTTTACCGACCCGAAGCGAGAATAAATAATGATTTATGGGGACCCCGACCCGCAGATCACAGCAATAAAATGAGTAGCTATCACCTCTGATGAGAGTGGGATAACAATGCTATCTCAATATAGTCATCTCCTGACTGACTATATAATAACTCAGTGATTCTGAATCAGAAAATTGTTTATTGTCTTATGTCATGAAATGTAACAGAACACAGAACATGGGTCATGAAAATAGACTACACAGAATTTCAGGTTATACAGCACGTAGTTACTCCTGCAGCAACTGCTCTGCCCTAATTTCCTACTCCGACTAAATTTCCAACTTCAACCCTGGACCTGATACTATTCATAACCCTAACCCTAACCCTTATCCTAACCCTAATCCTAAACCTAAAACCCATTTGTGACGCTAACCCCAACCCTATAGCCTACTTCTGAAGAAATAAAGCCTGAGCAATTATCGCCAGACAATCAATTTTCAGTTTGCATGAAATACAAGACATATCACTTATTTTCCTTTATTTCAATTTGCACAATAAATTTTTATCAGAAAAAGGCATATGCTGTGCGTATAGTAGCCTATAATCTAGGCGGAGTGCCGAGCTTTTTTCTTTGCTGCTAGACTAACCTTAAGCAGAACGTCTGATACGGCGAGACTACGAACCGTGAGCCGCGCACCGCCTATAATCACTGGTCTAGCTTTAGTCGTTGTTTTTTTATTATCGACCATGAATCCGTGGCAGTTTTTCGTACGAAAACTGCCGCGGATTCATGGTCGATAATAAAAAAACAACGACTAAAGCTAGACCAGTGATTATAGGCGGTGAGCCGCTTCGCGACTCACAGTTCGTAGTCTCGCCGTATCAGACGTTCTGCTTAGGGTTAGTCTAGCAGCAAAGAAAAAAGCTCGGCACTCCGCCTAGATTATAGGCTATGCGTATAGCTGCGCGCAGCTTCAGATAACGGTGTTCGATGACCATATCCCTGCCAATCAAGGCCTCCAAAATAATTGGATGAAGTAGTGAAACTGAAACTGTTGATATGTAGAACAAACAGGAGGTGTGTACATGGCAACAATATATTAGTTTAGGTTAGGTTGAAAGAAAACAAATAGAGCATTAAACTTTGCCATCTTTTATCTATGAAAAAAAAAAAAAAATTTTGAATAATCTCTTGGCATTCAAGATGCTTTGTATCACCATCAACTTTCACAAGAAGTCCTGTGTCCTGGCCTATTATTCATTCGGTATTTATGATTTGTAATGTTTATTATGATGCTAAATAAACTGAAATTGAGAACAATACATAAATCTATCAGAGAATAAAATGTTACATGATGTTTGAAAATGTTTTAAAGCTTCGATGTGAATTTTCTTTCATTAACGATTTGGGTGAATGTAGTTGATTTTAGACTCGTCTCAGTTTGCGGTCCCTAGCCAAGATTGAAAATGTCTGAGGTTGCCTTTAACCGTGCCAGGGGGTCATACAGAGTAGCAAAAGTGCAGTGAAAGTGGGTTAGCTAGCCGCATTATGAAGAAGAAAAAAAAGAGAGAGACCTAGAGTACCTAATGAGATGATCAGCAATGTTTTTACTGCGATTAGAGAAACTTCAAAAACAGGGCACGAGCTGAGCCAACGAGAGAGGAAATTCACATTTCTGCAGTAATGTCGCCCCCAATGTCTTGCCTCGTCTCGGCGGCAAACGCGAAGAGGAAATGCCTGTTAGCTGCCCATTAAGAGAACCAACTTCTGCTCACCTAGTTGATTTAAAGCTTTTTGATTTCGTATGTAGAGGTGAAAATGAACGGAAACGAGTGATTAACCTACAAACACCAATGACACTCATTGGCTATCGTGATAAGTCACTCAGTTGAAGGGCGAGAAGTCATGAGCCATGGTCCGCATTGTTTCCTCTTTATCAGATAACTCAGTTAAGATCAGGCAGAATCATTAGCTTTATTATCGCAGAAAGTTTTGGGAAATTTAACTGGGGCGAGTTGAAAATGGAAGCCACTTTGGCTGCAAGAAACTATGGCGATAATCAATGCTTTGTCAGTTTTCATTAAATTTCACAATATGAAACCATTGCTTCTGCACTGCTTGCAAAATCTGCAAACATTTTATGAACACAAAGTGTCTCGTTTATACTGTGCTGATCAGAGTCCTTATTATTCAGCATGACATAATCAAAAGGGCAGACTGCAGAAGTGTGGCCAAACTAAATTCACCCATCATGATCAAATTTGACATTGACATATTTGGTGTCATGCTTTGCTGGAGTCTGCAAATTTTAATGAGATTCAAAACATTCGACTAGAAGTGAAAGAGTATCTCCCTCTTTAACATCCTCATGAACTTGTGAAGTAAAAAGTCAATATATGTATCCCAAAGAGCAAAAGGAGCCCAAATAACGCAAATAGCTATCAACTTACGAGATGAAGTTTGCAATTTAAAAGTTGAAGTTCCAGAACCTCAAAGACAATGTGGATTATTTCCCCTGCAGATCTGAATTTGGCATAAATTTGTAGGTCGCTCAAAAACACCACCACCCAATCTCCATCTAAAATTAAGCCATAAATGAAATCAAACACCTTCAGCTCCCTAAGAATGGTATCACTTCTCTGCCAATCTCCCTGGGGCCATTCACCTGCAACCTGTTGGTTACTTGTAGCCAGAGAAAGGAACACCCTACTTGGCCTGGCAGTGGTTGTATATTTTCTCTTCTCAGCTGGCAGTAGGGGCCTGGGTGACCCCATTAGGGTCACGTTTAGTCTAGACGTTTAATTAGCAGAGGAGTGACCTTGGTTACCAGACCTGTGGGCTGGGCTGGGGTTGAGAGAAGCTTAGGGCTTACAGACCCATCTAGGACTGGTCATGCATCATTGCCCGCTCAGCCTACCACATTTTCTCTCCTCTTTCATATCCCAAGGAGAGATACAGGAGTCCTACATATGTAGTGCTCCTCCTTGCAATGAAGATTCCACTAATCTCTGCATTTTTATAAGCCAGGGAAGTGTGCATTAATGTCATATTTTCTGCTCTAATAATCTCCCATGCTCAATGCATCTTCATAATCTGTAATCCACATCTTTTTCTCTATCTGTGTTCGGGTCTCTCTCTCTCTCTCTCTCTTTCTCTCTTTCTCAACCACCCCAAAAGGGGGAACACACACACACACACACACACACTATCTGTCTCTCTCTCTCTCTCTCCCTCCCCTCTCTCTCTCTCCTCTTCCTTGTTCTCCTTCTCTGTCTTCCTCCTCTGCATCCTCCTTTTCTTCTTATTTCTTCTCAGTTTCCAAACTGAACACGAAAGAAGACAACCCAAAGTCGAGAGAGAAGATCTTCCTGACTCAAAGACCACAACAACTGCTTCCTCAGACATGGCTACATCCTAATAATTAGGGGAAACAAACCGCCCAACGGGTAACTTTACAGGCGGGATTAAGAACATGAAAACCAGAGAAAATGTTTTCCAAACCACCATGATTCCATCCATAAACTAATTATGCACATGCGAGACAAGTTACACATGCAGTCCCACATTAAAGGTAACACTGCTAAATTTCAGCTTTAAACAAAGTTCAAGGTAAAGACGAGTATTAGAAACGCACCCCTTTCAAAAAATGAAATGGAAGCTCTTATTACCAATCATGTGAAGGAATATGTTTTGATATATTCGGTAAAGTATTATATCTATTTGGACCTGATAGATATCACGCATGTGTCACCCACGTGTCGCGTAGTCTACATTTTTCTGTGTACAGTGCTTGTAACTTTATCAAGACTGGGCCAAATTTCAGCACCTTGCAGTACACACCAATACTTATGCTAGATGACAATCCTTTTCTGATCGATTCCATAACGTTTCTTTCACAATGCAATCGCATAACCAGAACTGGTCTTTATCTTTAACACTATTCTGGCTCTATAGAAAGACAATAGGGACTTTTAGAATGAGTGAATGAGAACACGACGAACGCCGACTGATCATGCGTGTCAACGTACTTAACTGCCCATGTTGGCTACAATTAGAAATCTTTTAGATTGCACTGACGATATGCATGCAGGAAGTAACACAATAAACATCACGGACAAAGAAAGAGGACATTCCTCATTCTACCCTCAACAAAAGAACATCCCTTCACTGCTAATATGTAAATATGTGTAGAACAGGTGCATGTGACACCTGTTCTACACATTTCAGCATGTAAAGGCGCTTTATAAATGTCAATATGTATGTATGTATTGCATGTACTAGATTTAGGAAAATCAAGGTTGACGCATTCTCGATCGCCGACTGAGACCACGTGACGCAGGCGCAGTGCCTTAAAATGACGTCACACGTTGCAGTCAAAGCTCTTGACGTGCATTTCTAAAAGTCCCTAATATCATTTATTCAGAGCCGAAAGGGTGTTAACACTGTGATAAAGTACATGTATGGGTTAATGCCCTTCTTGCTCCAAACAGACGTTATACAAATAATAATAAATAGGTACAATTTTTCTGCCCTTCGTTGATATATTCACTTGGGAAGATTGGTACTTGTATTGGTACTCGCTCATGTATTTATTTCTTCGCAGATAGTGGATAATGGTTTAGGTTGAGAATGGGTCTGAAGATTAGAGACCTGGGAAAGAACAGAGGCTAGTCCAGGACCCAATTAATAGGACTAAGGAAGTTAAATAGCATTAGAAACTGCACACATAGTAATCATCGCTCATCTGAAGACGCTCAATGCAAACCCAGGCAAAACATATTTCCCACAGACATGATTCTCTAACAAATGATATCTGTGAATAGACTACAATGCAAAGGGCTTACATACTTCAATTATTCCAGTACCACTCCTTCTGTACCACTCCTTCTAATGTTACACTTTTCGAACCTCAAATCATTTGTTAATATTTTTTATTCTATTGTCCCGGAAAAAACTTTGAGTCGATCGACTATGATTGTTTATTTCCTAGGGCTTTTTGTTATGTTCAACCAAGCTTGAATTTTCTCACAACAAAGAAATACTTGCTTCTGAAACGGGTTACCGAAGCCTTCCTAATCTGCATTGTAAATAAGAATGTTCACATGTCCTGACTCAACATACCCGCCCAATAGCTTGACGAGCAGACATGGGAGCTAAATAGAATTAAGTCTATCACTCCCATGAGACTTTTGTAACATGCTTTGTCTGCGCTAGACTGATTCTGCTGGTAATGGTAGGGTTAAGCGGATCAGGGAAAATTGCAATGGGATAGATTGAGCATGGCATTGATTTGGTCTTTGTGAGAGTATGTTTTCTGGTAGCGGGGTCTTGGTGGGTTGGTGGAGGTGGGGGGGGGGGGGGGTGGAGGTGGGGTGGAGGTGGGGGGGGGGGTGGAGGAGGAGGCTATGTTGTAATGAAAAAG
This sequence comes from Strongylocentrotus droebachiensis, assembly GCA_035222895.1. NCBI lineage: Eukaryota > Metazoa > Echinodermata > Echinoidea > Camarodonta > Strongylocentrotidae > Strongylocentrotus > Strongylocentrotus droebachiensis. Next base: position 116,804 of record JAVYIG010002244.1, on the reverse strand, counting down.
AGATCTCACCAACAGGTGGCTGTCTCGTGAGTGCTGAAAGAGCCTGTTGCATTAATAACAAAACATTACCACTAAGAACCCAGCAAAAACAGCCATTGCTGACAGTGATTTTGCTCACTAAACTCTGGAAATCCAAATGAAACGGAAGATTGAGGTTCTATTGAATAGAATGTTAGTCCAAAGGTGTTGCGCATTATATCTTGCAACACTATAGTTTGATTTATCAAGACTCCTTGTGATTAATATATCATCCTTTACCTTCCAAATAACTGAGATTTATAGCTTTCCTTGCACACAAAAATTGTTCCAAATAAATAAATAACATAGTGAAAGATACTGGACTTCCTTGGCTCATAGTTGTCAGCATTTTCCTTTAAACGAACAAATTCAGCTTGTATGAAAACTAGCAACAATCCCTTGAAGGAAATCGCTTCATCAAAATCAACAGAATGACCGAAATAGCTTATTTTTCTCCAGATCCAACAAGGAAGTACTTACATGAAATGACGAAAAAGATATACGATATGAAAAAACATAAAGGATCATATAATATCAATTTGCTTTGATAAATCCTGTATAGCCACCTCGTAGCAAGTAATAATGTCAAATTAATAAACCTACTGAATATAATAGCCTATACCCTTTTCATCTGAACATATTTGAATAGAATGATGACGGGCTTAATTATGTTACATATTAATATTAATACAATGACAAACCTTCCCCAACAGGTGAAAATCACCAACGATTGTTGCTGCAATGAATGTTGTGCCTATTCTGAGTTTTTGAAGCGAGAATAAATTACAGGAGAACAATTTCTTTTTGTGAGTTATACATGTCACACTGGACACGGTTCTATTATCATATCGACACTATTTCCTGATAATTATTTTGCACCTAAAAAGTGTGCAGCTTCAGTTGCCACCGCATTAATTTAATTGTTCCAAAGGATCCTGCTAATTAATTTCTTTTAACCTTGGCAAGTTGGCAATTGGATGGAACCTTCACGAGTCATGGTTTTCCAATTTGATCTCGCTGCAGCCTCGTCTGTTTTTTTGTAATCCTTAATCTCATTAATCTGTATGCAAATTGGCACTACGCTGTTGGAATAGAAAGAGATATGCCATTATGATATTACATTAACACAACGCTCAACATTATAAAGGAAAGCATTGTATTACCAACAATATGCTAAGGTCTTTCCTCGTAAATTACCAGTATATCCATGAACTGCATGAAATTTAGATAGTAAAAATAAGATGAGGTTTAATACTGGTAAAGGGAAACAATATCTTTGCAAGCTATTGAATCTCTTTTATTCATATGTGGAAGAAAATCAAACATAGTCGCCATTACTAGTCGCCACGGAGATGAATAGTGAGAAACACGCCCCTGAAATGTTCCCATATTTTCTAACATAGCTAGGAATTTGGGCCAATAGGCGTTGACATCTAAGACATCCACATTGTGTACAGATGTTCAATAGGTGATCATGCTATTCAACAAGATTTATTACAAACATATTTAAGACAATCTTGATGCTTCTAAAATCTTGTACTGCTAAATCTCGCTAATTTTCTACCGGACGAAACCTGTCAGAAAATCGTCCAGACATGCAACTTCAAAATGAAATTCTACGACCCCAAACTCGATATGACCTTTAGTGTCCTCTGTTGAGAGCAAAAGGGCGTAGATTCATCTCCTCCAACAATACACTCATGCCTTTTTATGGCTCGCAAAGGAAAATACTTTCATTTTCTATAAAGATGGGTATATGGATATACATGTATGAGATGTCAAGTTCAATACCAAAGTATTCAAATGAGCTACGTAATAATAATATAATAATATAAAAAAATTAAAAAATAATATTAATAATAATTATGATAATAATACGTCTTGTTTACCCAGGATAGCCTCATCATTATTGATACTGTTCTCCCTGAGGGCCCTGCAAGGTCATATCGAGCAAGAGAAAAACATATCCAAGTCATTGCTATTTGCGCGATATGGCTTGGCTCTCGATATGTAGTCAGATTGGGCTAACCAAACTCCCCCTCTGACCTATTCCGCCCACGATGTAAGGATATGTAAGCAACCCACTATGTATGTGAGCATAGGTAAGCAGCTTGCACACGGTGTAGACATACAAATACACCTTTATCCTAGTACTACCTAGCTAGACAGAGCATTGAGGAGTTTATTGCTTTATGATGGGACGAGTACGAGTACGCCTCTGAATGATTTTACCTGCATGGGGGCCGACTCTTCGTCTACGAGGTGCTCGTCTTCCTTGGCTTAGCTCTCCTCTGTGGAGTCAGACTTGACAATCCGTTGAAGCAAATGACGCAAATCTCTCCGTAATCGAATCCTCAAAAGAAAAGCTTTGTCAGTTCGACTGTCGTCCACCGATTCTCATTTTGTGGACAGAAGCTCGAGCACGAGACAGACAGGCAATGCTGAATAAAAATGCGACGGGTATAACTATAACCATGCGCTTTGGCAGCGTTCGATCATGTACTTGATTTTCATGCACAAAGAATGCAACGCTTACCAGACTATGTATGTGCAAGGTGCCCACGTGAAGACTGCGTCCGTCAGAGATAAAAGGGAAAGAAGAAAAAATCGAATCGCACTTCCTCATAGGTGCTCGAGTCCATGTATAAAAAAACCACACACACAGACGACAGTGGGCAAGCCAGACACGGAGAGAGAGAGCGATAGATATTCAATAAAACTATGCTTGCATGGTTTTTGTCTTCTGTTACGACTCACTGGAAACTGAAGCTACGAAGCATGAGATGTGAAAGAGAGATAGAAGAGACAACGTGCTGCTGCTGAATGTATTTGTTAACAATAAAAAGCAGAACGTTTTAATACCGGTGTGCTTCTGTAGGTGTGCTCTCTGTAGGATAATAAAAAGCTGATTGGTGAGCTTGGCTGGCTGGCTTGGTGACTGTCTGTACTACCAAGCTGATGGCTATAGCGGTAGATACGACGACGGTGGTAGTGGTGCCGGGTATGTGCAGACACACTGCACACATACTCTAGAGCATTCATGTGTGCAATGCTATACTTGGGAACCAGTCACACATTGGGGTATAGTCTTCTCGCTGGAGACCCTACCAGAGACTCCTCTAAAAAAACACATGTTATACAGACAAACCTGTCTTAGTGGCCACCTCTCTATACAGGTTACCTGTGTATAGTGGCCATGTATTTCTTGGATAGAGAAATGGATGTGGTAGAACATGTCCAGAAAGACCACCTGCCTACAGTGGCCACTTCTTGTTTTCCATGAGTAACCTTAATAGACAGGTGTGACCGCACTTCTATTCACACAGGGAGGGGGTGACCCCCACATTTCTACAGATAAAATCTAGGGTTTAAATATTGGACTTGTATTCTCACTTGACTTGAATGTACAGCAGAAAATCTCACAGGCTTCATCTTAAAAACACTTCTTACATTCAGTTAGAGCAATATACTTCACCTAAAATCCTACACTGTGCAAGAAAACAATTAAAAAAACTCTACCGGTATATTACATCTCAGCTCTACTGAAAAAAAGCAAAAACCATTACAACTACTCAAAAGTCACCTTATCAATCTTATAAGCACATAAATTTATTGCGTCTCCTGTGCGAGTGCAAAACCAAAAGGTTGTTAACCCCAGATAAAGTGATAGGATTTTGCAAATAATCCATTATACTACTGCTTGTAGTAATTGAAGAATTATGAAAAATTGTTGGTTGAAAGCCAGAAGGGCATTAATTAGACATTAGATCTGAAGGATATAGGTTAATGTCCTTCTGATCCTGAGAAGCACATACTTCCCTATCCAATCAAATATCCCATCTTTCAACAACAAACAAAAAAATTGTATTGTAAAACTAAAGACAACAAATTATCATATTTAGCATACATACCTCAGCACTTCATGTAAAACAAAAGATGCTAAAGGAGTGTATAAATTCCTGCCATGACATCATCAAGAAACCGTCTCCTTAAAATCCTTCAATGTTTGTTCTTGAAAAACACCCGACTACCGAGACTAGGTATGCTAAGGGGGTGCCGAAAACGCTCCCCCAAAATGTGAAACAAACATGCTCCCCACTAGAGTTCTGAGACAGAAGAACAAACACCCCCATCCATTGCCTTCAGCTGACAGTGACCTTTGAACCCCGGCACAACCCACAATTCCATGTTCTCAATGAGGAGGCAAACATTGTCTAGATGTAGAAACGCAGACAATGGCAAGGTGGGCTCGGCACGTTCTTCTTTGATCGTAAATTACCGTTAATCTTCTCGCAGTGATGTACAATAATGTTTTTTACAATAAATCTAACCACAATTGATTGGGACCGTCTTGCTCCGCGTGTTGGCCTATTTCTGTCAGTGATTTCTTTCTAATGCAATAATAATGATTCCCTTGTATTTTATTGGTTTGTCAGATGCAAAATACCCTAATTTGCTCAGTAGGTGAACAACATCCTCCCTACTCTCATTAGTAAGCTGCAAGTGTCATTCAGTTGCATATTATGCAAAGTATTTCATAAATTAAATTTGTATATAATTAGCATTTAAATGGCAGATCATACTATTCTACATTATGAGCTTTGCATGGTGTGACAAGCCCAAGCAAAACAAAAATAATTTTGTTGAATGTTTTAGAGTATATTTATGTTTATTGAAAGCAAAACTAGAGATTGATAAAAAAGATCAGTATGATCTATGGATATTCTCAAGAAAACAGGATTATTTCTGATTAACGACAACTTGTGGAGGAGGCCTACTCTGGAGTTCTAAGGGTAGAAGGAGGAATCACTTTCAACCTGGAGAGTAAGATAGAGTCAGAGAGATAGAGAAGTAACATGAGTAAAGATAGAAGAAGAAGCCAATATTTGAACGAGGAGAAGATAATATTAAGATTCTTGATGATTCTGCGTGTCCGCATCCTATAGTACTTCACACATACTTTACAATTACATCTCCATCTGCAACGAAGGCCCACTGAAGAACCATACAAGTGCGTAATTCAACCACCGGTAAGGGGTCGTTATTACCCTATCTCTAGGTACACAATAGATCGAGAGAGTGGTTGGAGAATAGAACGAGGGAACAAAGAGAAGGAAAACAAAACAGAGGCCAGACATCGTGTTTACCTTAAGATTATCAGATTGCACTCACTTGAGGAGAGAGTGAGAAAAAGTGGGGAAAGAGAGGGAGAAAATAGGGGAAGAGACACGAGGCCCGTCTTCATCAGCTCGAGTTTGCCAAATAACCCTCTATTTTCAGACTCAGGATATTATCCCAAAGCTCGAAATTGCTTTTTCACCAGACCCCAAAAATAATGGTTTTCAAAATGTTTTTTTTGAGCTGTGTAAATGGGCCAAGAGAGAGAGAGAGAGAGAGAGAGAGAGAGAGACCAGTAGATACAGAGAGGATTAGAAAAGAAAGATAATAAAAGATGGCAAGGGTGTGACAAAGAGAAATAATAGAAAGAAAAGAGAGAAATAAAAAGAAAAGAGAGAGATAGCAAAATATAGAATGGGGAGAGAGAGACAGAGAGATGGAGGGCGTTGAGAGGGTAAAACAATGAAGAGGGGACAACTAATGAATAGTAAAGATGTTATTGATAACAAGATGATAAAGAAGAAGAAAATAACTACACAACATCACAGATTTATACAATCATCTAAAAAGAGAAAAGAAAATGAGTGACATAAAAATCAGAACTGAAAAGCAGGAGAATCATCAAATGTACGAAGGGTGGGGGAGGGGAGGACAAAAAGCATTCCCTCCATGAATGACTGATAGAGGCTAGACATATCATCAGTTTGGAGCCAGAAGGGTCTTAACTCATATACTTCAACAAAGAGTTAGCCCCCTTCTGGCTCCGAACAGACGATAATTACAGCCTGCAACTGGGGTGTGGAATCAAATTCTATTATCGTTTCATTTCATCAATTGCCCATTCAACAGGTTTTCATTAAACATGCTTTTTACTCATTTATTCTGGCCTTCCTTTCACAGAGGGAAGTACTAAAGATGGGGAGAGAGAAATAGACGAAAACCTATTGATATGTAGTAATGCTTTATTCAATGATGAGTCAGACTGAGTTGATCGCAAAACGCCCTTTACTAAAGCAATAAGCTGTTCTAGATATATCTCCCACTCCTCGGTTTTTCTTTCTTCTTCTTGCATCTTGTGGTTTATAGTGTTATCTTAGACATTGTCTGCTACATTCGCAAGGACTATTCCACTTGGATGATCTCTAGCGACGAAAGTGCAACAGTCGATTTCAAACTATTCATCTCCCTGACTTGATGTTTTGAGTGTTCATCTGTAAGCTTTGCCTAGAGCATCCAGCTCCCATGATCCTCGGCGCGGGTACCTTGGCAACCGTTTTACCAAAACCCTAACTCCATCAACTGAAGACACAAAATTGGGGGCGGGGAGGGGTAAGGTCCAGATATTAATTGAAAACAGCTGCTCCCATCTGTCAAACAATTTGAAAACAAAAAGCATGACAGGGGGTTTCTTTTACATTTCCATTCTGAAATAAATTTGAAACATAAATTGTGTTTGGTGTCCTTTGGGGCGGATAGTCACGTAGCGAACATTCTGGCATGTACCAAGCCGGCCTCCTTAGAGTATTGTAAACGTGGTTCTTACTCCAAGTCCTAGAGCACATGACTTCAAAGAGGATGGGAACAACAACAGAACCTGTTCCTTGACATGGGACTACGGAAATGACATTAGGAATAGGAACCAGGGCAAAAATGATAGGTCCAGAGACATCCTAGGTTGAAACAAAATCTGACCCATTATTTTTGTTCATATGCAGAATGTACAATCAATATATTACACTGGGAGTACTTGCACAGTGAAGGTAGAATATGAAATTGATACATCATTACCAGATTCTTTTGTAAGATATTTCCTTGTATCTAAAAATAACTATAAAAAGAAACTGCAATCTGCAAATCAGATGTTCCGGTACTGTCGTGATTCCAACAATACAATCTAAAAACATGAACAATAGATTCCTCTTTTATACAAACTCCCCTGTCACTCCATCCTCAAAGCATTGAACACGGCTGTGTTATTACAGTGAAATCACCATTGAGTCCTGTTGCTAGGCAACCGACACAGAAGCCCAACTCGAATGACAAGTGTGTGAAAAGTTAGCCGAGGAACCTGTTAAAAACAAGCTCATTTGCACCCCCTCCTTTACCCTACATAGATCAATCAAACACAAAACTATCAACGAAAGACAAAACGCCCAGCCGCTGAGAGAAAACCGGGGAGAAAGAAAAACAAGGACTCTTCCGTTTCCGTCCTCCCACAACATTTCTCGATTGCGTTGTTATCTAAATATCCTAGTGAAACACTACCGTAAGAGGGCACCACTTGATACTACACATTTTCTACATATGGATCAAACCTATTACTAAAAGTTGATACAAAAGACGATACAAATATCTCATTATAATTTATCTTCACGTTGCATAACTGTATTGTAAGGCACAAAGGTTGAAATAGCGTATTGTTCCATGATTCCTTCCGCCAATCTAAAAAGATATCAGTATGTCTGTCTTTGATTCTCGATGTTTCCTCCTCCTTTTCTTTTAAGCTCAAAATCCTTCTCTTTCTATCTTCCGGAAACAACTTTTTAATTACTGTTTTCTATATCTCCCCTCCCCCTTTCTATCCCTCTCTCCATCTCTGAATTCTCTTTCTGTCAATCTGCAAGATTTCTTAAGGGTTTTTTTGGCAAATTTCTCCCCCCCCCCCCCCCTCCCCCCTCGTTCCTCCTTCCGTCCCTCCCCCTTTCTCTCTTCCTATCTATCACTGACACAAGAGCTCATCAGGGTTTCTTGAACCAGTTCTTTTCTTTCTCCCATTTCTCTCTCTCTCTCTCTCTCTCTTTCTCTCTCCATCTCTGAATCCTTCTGTCCCTCACCCGGCCCAGTCTAGTCTCCTTCAGCTTTTTTTCTTGGACCATTTTCCCACGGGAGGAAAGACCCTAACCTTGAGACTGTCCTCTTTACATTCAGCCTCTCCTCAAATTACTTCTGCCAAGGCTACACCAAGTTCAGTATTAAGAGGTCAAACCAACACTCCTACTCCTTCTACTCAACTCTCTTTCTACCTCTCCTCTTTCCCTTCCTCCCACTCTCCCATTTATCTCTTTCTTAGATTTCATCTCTGCCTCTCTCTCTCTCTGCCTCTCTCTCTCTCTGCCTCTCTCTCTCTCTCCACCTGTCTCTCTATCTGTCTGTCTCTCTCTCCCATCCTCTCTTTCTCCCACCCCCTTTCTCCATCTCCCTTGCTAACAATGATACTTGTAGAGGAGTTTTTATTCTATCCCCTCATCTTTATACTCAACTCAATTTCTCTTCGTCTTCCCCTCCCCCTTTCTCTCTCTCTCTCTCTCTCTCCCTCTCACTCTCTCTCTCCCTCTCTCTCTCTAATACACACCAAAAATGCACACACTCACACTGTCTACCACTTCCCCTCTTTCTATCTTTCTCTCTGTCTCTGCTCTGTTCATCTGTCTGCTAATTCTCTGTCTCAGTCTGTATCTCTCTCTCTATCTCTCTCTCTCTCTTTCTCTCTCTTTACTTATGTCTTGAACTTTCTTCACCATAATCATATCAACTAATCTAAAGTGCATGAAAGGTACCAATATAAGACAACTGTTGAGTTCAAATTGGACCAGATTAGTTGCAAATTGACCCTACTCAAAAAACAAACCCATTTTAAATTCTTCCATGGACTGGCAATTTACATCCTGAAGAAGATGGCATATGTTTCAAAAAAGGAGAACTCTCTAAGAAGAACTTGATCTTTGTAGAATTTGGTTTATCACTTTCAAAATGAAAGAGATTCATGACACTCCCTTTGGTATTCAGAATCAAGACCTAGTAGATATTTAAAACCGTTATTGATTTAAAAAAAAAAATATATCTTTAAAAAATCAACAACAGAAGGGCCCAGGGGCATATCTTTTAAGATCAAAAAGATTAAATGATGAAGTTCCACAAAATAACAAACACATTTTACCCTCTAGCTTAAAACAGAATCCTAAAAAAATTACCTATATTTGATATGACCTATTGATTTTAAGAAGTACCGGTATAAGATATAACAAAACAGATATAACGCAATAATGAAATTGAAGGATCATATAGGTGAGAACTATAACAAAAACATAAAAAAGCTTGTTTCTAATCAATTGTATTGAGATTTTACTCCAAATACATCACATCTGCCTAGTAAAAGATGGATAAATGAAGAAGAAATTTCAAGCCGACAAAGAACTGTGGAATTATTGGACTGATGTGATCAGGGTATTTACAGTAAACTTAATTAGAAATCCTCCAAAACCAGAATGCATTAGGCCTACTCTTGTACCGTCATCATCAATCTAGAAATTTACAACTATGTAAATCAAAATCACTTGTTTTCCAAGCATGTCTGACAAAGTTGAAATTTAAGACCGGCACGACGGCAAGCGAAAGGTCAGGAAATGGAAATGTTCTGATGTGTCGGTCATGTTACATGCATCCGAAGGGAATGGCTATAAAATGGAAATGTACCTATGTCACGGTCCATGGCTGGCTGCAATCCGAGAGAGACAAACAACCACCGGTTGCATGGGCATATTAATAGGCGGAAATATAAGAAGAGTATTTGGAAATGACATATAAGAATTCCCATGTTCCGTTTAAACTTGAACTTCATAAACAGGGATCTCAGCCCCTCTCGAGCAGGCATCCATTCCCATCATGAAAGTAGGAGTGATGAATGTAAAAGGGAGGATATCTGGAAAAGACAGAGGAATTCCAATGTTCCGTTTAAGTTTGAACTTTATTAATTTCTTGATATCCGTCCCTTCTTCTCCACTGCACCTCAATCCAACTGAAAATATGATATCTTGAAAATAAGATGACAATATGAAATGAAACTAAAATAGAGAGAGTGCATGATGTTGTTTGATTTGCCATGTTCCTGTTAAACTTGCCCCACCCCTGCCTCCCATCCATCTCGACCCTGTCTTGCTCTACCCCACCCCACCCCACCCCACCCCGCCCCGCCCTGTCAACTTGCCCAAATCTTTCCCCAGCATCACAATACACAGCTCCAACAACCCACAACGGACACCACCATTCCTCTGAAGGGCTCCAAACCATGGGAAAACACATTTTAGACACGTTCCTTCTCCATTTTCTTTCTCATTCCTCAGCCCCCCTGATGTTATTCCTGTGTTTCCCGATCGGGAGACTATCAAAACAAGGCCAAGGCTCACCGCTCGCTTTAGCCCCAATTTTCTGAACAAAAAGGGCGCAAGACCCGACCCGACTGTCAAATATTTCCAAAGTTACTCACTCTGTATTCAATTGCCTCACCTAGCTTTTTGTGCGATGTATTTTCTTTAGGATAATTCACTTTTGGTGGTGGTTTGACAGTCGCGATGTCTGTGAGGGGAGCATTGCTTGTGAGTACGTGATTTAAATTCAACGTCAACAATGGACGGGGAAAAGAGGAAGCTTCCAGCGTAAAGTGCAATTTGTGACAAGATGAGGTGTGGGATGTAATCTGATCTTTACGGGTTTCTAGAATGCAAGTTGGCAACACTTCAAGGGAGCTTGTCGTGTCTTCCGTTCCTATCAAACCCACATTATCTCCTGGGATCTAGAAAGACCTTAGAGTATACCAATCATTTTATTTACATTTGCCACACTCGACCCAGGTGAGGCAAATGTTTGGGTCCGGCCTGGCAGGAAATAATTCCTTGAAATGCTAGAGCGCTGTAATGGCAACTAGGCTAAAGCCGGGGTAATAATTTGTGCGCTTCGGAATAGAATTTCTATAGATAGACAGCGCTATATAGATGCCTCTTATTATTATCAATCACCAAAAGTTACTTTCCCTAGCCTGTAAGGAATTCATGTCTTTAAGCATTTACTATGTTCAAAATATGAGCTTCATATAATTATTACTTCTGAAAAGACATTTTGAAAGTTTAAATACTCTTTAAATTAACATGAATGGGATTTGTGAGTAGACTACTCGATAGAGCCATACATGCTTGTAATGTATAAAATTTGGCCCACACGAAACCCAAGATCGACTTGGATTTCGCACATCAGGTCCAAAACCTGATGTGCAGGTTGTTGGGTAAGGAGAAATTTTAAATCGTCACTTCATGATAAAAACACAAATTTAAATACTGTCTCAGAAGAAACTGACATACAATTGCGTCATGTCTAACTGTTACAGTGCCCTTTTGACAAAGAAAATAACATGACTACCTTCTGCTACTCACCTTACAATGGTTGGCGTGATTAAGAGCTAGATTACGAACAATCTGGGACATCAAATCCTGATTCATCATCGGATATTCGTCCTCGACTTCTTACAAAAGCAAGATGGAGTGTGTATGTTGGTCTGTTAATACCAATACTGTACCGCTATACCACATTGTCTCAAGTTAACATCGTGCAATACCCGTTTACTAAACACACATAGCTCTCCCAGATTTTCTCAGACTAAAACTGTGTATACAAATCATTATTAGTCTCAACTCAAGTTATGTAGGACAAACTACAAGCATTTGCAAATTAAATTGTAACATACTGTTAGTAAATGAGGGGGCAATGACAAAATTCATAAAGAAACATAATTCTTAAAAATTGACACAAAATTCCAACACCTCACAATAATGCTCAACCGTAATCTTATGTTAATTTAAAGAGAAGGTTGAGTTTTGGGAAGAGGTGAACCAATTATTTATGAGCGTTATCATTGTTATTATGCAAGTGTGGAAGAACATCAGATTAAAAAAATGTTCCCTGAAAAGCATGGCTCTTCAAATGCCTTCATATTCTAAATATGGCATGTAACAATCATAAAAACTGGGACAGATTTTTATGCCACATGCTCGTGTAGTCCCATATACATCATTCTGTGTACAGTCCTTGTAACTTTACCAAGACTGGGCCAAATTTCTTAGCATTTGGATGATTCCAGAACCTTGCAGTACACACCAATACTTATATGCTCCATGATCCACCTTTTCTGATCGATTCCACAACATTTCGTTCACAAGTAACGCAATCGCATGACCAGAACTCAACTTTATCTTGAAGTGTCTGAGAAAGCAGACTACACATAGAGGATAGGATTGTGTTGTAAGAATCCCTTCCCAGTAATAGCAGCTGACAGTTATATTAATCCTCTCTATGAATGCTCCTAATCTGATTAGCAATGGGTGTAAACAGATAATAGGATAATCTTATCTGCTTGAGTGTTTAACTTATCAACAATGTAGTGGTCAGTCACCATACAGTGGTCAATTAGAACTGACATCAACAGTTGAAGGCTAATCTCGTCCAAGATCTTGGCTATAAGTAGCTTTGAGTAATAGGTAACTGTTTTCATCTGTAGGGGTATCGAAAAGGATCGAGTGATTGGTTAATGGTTCTATAACCCATGTATAAGAGACATAGAAAGAGGTTGGTTTGGCATACTTAATTTTAAAAGCTTGTACTTCATACATATATGTAGTGTAAATGTATTGGTATTTGTCTTTCTAAATTAAAAGATTGTTGAAAGTTAACATCAGCATTAACAAACATTCATAATTTGAGTGTATTCTTTATCCATTCAACGAAAGGAGCGGTAGATTTTATGATTTATCAAAAAATTGAAATTACATTTATTTTGATGATGGCTAAGCACATTGACACATGCCTAAAACAGGCATGCTGATTAAATCATTTCTTACAAAATTCACTGGGCCATGTAACGATAATCAAAGGTGTAACAATTATAAATTCAAAGACAATGGCCTACATACTACCAGTTCTGGCAGGCAAATTGTAGGCATATATACAAAACATGTCTTACACTTCAAAGTCTTGATGGGACAAGGATGAGCTTGGGGCGTTGACTTTCCCAGACCAACCAAATGCAACAAACTTTCTTCCCTGCGCTCTTGATCAAACGATATCATATTTTTGCTCCAAGAAGTCTGGAACTGTCAGTCAGACATTCCTCCGGTTCCTTAGGCCCTCTCCAGACCCCCCTTGGAGCACACCAACATCCCTTACTGGGCTAGCTGTCAATGTTTTCATCTTCGATGAGAGGGATCGCCATGGTGATGGGATGGTGGTGATGGGGTGGTGATGGGGTGGGGTGGGAGCGGAAGGGCGCTTTCTAGCCCCTTCCTGGAAGTTGGAGCACATAAAGATACCTCATTGGGCTAGGTTTCAATGTTTTCATCCCTGAATAGAGGGATTGCTATGGAGAAGGGGATGTTTTGAAGGGGGAAGGGGTGTACTAGGCCTCCTTCTTGGACTTGGAGCATACCAACATCCCTACTTGGGCTAGCTGTCAATGTTTTCATCTTCAATGAGAGGGGTCACCATGGTGATGGGTGGGGTAGGAGTGGAAGGGTGCTTTCTAGCCCCTTCTTGGAGCACACCTACATACCTCATTAGGCTAGCTGTCACTGTTTTCATCCTCAAAAAGGCTCAGTGCTCCAGTCCCAATCTCCTGTTTGTATACCAATTAAACCCCTTATCTGTGCCTCTACTCTCATCCATGTACTCATGACTTTCTATTCTTTATCTCTTGATACCCCTTCCAACTCCCCTCTCCAATCCTCTCCTCTCCATCCCCTCTCTCTCCTTCCCACCCCCTCTCCCTTTCCTATCCCACAATCTTCCTCATCCTCATGTCCCTTCCCCCTTCTCTCTCTCCCTCTCTATCCCCTCCCTCTCCATCCCCACTCCCCTTCCAATCCCACCCTCTTCCTCATCTTATGTCCCCCCCTCCCCTCTCTCTCCCTCTCCATCCCTTCCCCCTCTCTTCTCTTCACCCCCCCCCCCCCCATCCACCTCTCATCCCTCTCCACACCTCATCTCAATCGTGCCATCCATCATTACACCTGGTCTTTCAAGCTGTTTTCATCGGGCTTGTAAGGTGCGAATATCACCATGCTCCTCGCAGGGGGCTGGTCTATTCCACCCATGCCCTATCCCCGAGATTCGTCTCCTCAATGAATTTGACATTATAAATAACTCTGCACGGTGAGAATGCATCATAAGGTTTCAGACCTATCTAAAACCCTAAGAGGAGGTTCATGTACTATAGGCCTCCGGACTCAATGACATTCAGCATGCCATGTAGTATTTGTGTTGGATCATGATGTAGATTATGAATACAAACACAGCGACACATGTATCTAAATGGATGATGGAAACAACATACTTGGCTTTAAATCAAATATCAGTTAGACTGAATACATCAGCATGTTCCTGCTTAAATGGCGTCTAAACCTTTGACAAGCCTACATTATTGTCTGTTCGGAGTCAGCAGGGCGTTTAATCATATATTTTAACAGACCTAATGCCCTTCTCGCGCTTATCACATGATCTATAGTTGTATAAATCAAATGTAGAACAAGAAGAAAATAAATCAGGTTTTTGAAGTCATATCAAATATCAGTATTCGTGAATAAGTCAACAGCAGGATAGATTAATCACGACATCCTTCTACATCATTTATTTTCCTTTAAATAGACTATGGACGTCAGTCAGAATAGGATACAGAAAAACAAGATTTACTCAGATTAAGAATTAATCCTTACATTGGTTGTTGCAATCACACAAAAGGATTTTTTACCACAAGAAGATAATATCAATTCCAATTTTATACAATACCTCTAAACATATTAAACCAGAACTTGATACTACTAACAGTAGTCTTGTATGTACACGGACCATCAAATTTTACCCTGGAACACTAAAATGTCAAAACGCGAGCCAGGACCTTGTTATTTCTGGGGGGAAGGGAGACGGGGACAAAAAATTTCACCACATGAATTCTTTACATCCCCAAAATCACAAACAACTTTCCTTGAATAAAAAAGCCTTACAATTTGACAAACAATCCATATACCCTATGGACTTTTACACCACAAGTAAACCACAGGGAGACGTGGAAAGAGGATTATGTGCATCTAAATTTCCTCTAGCCTCTCCACTCCACTCCTCTTCCAGCTCGTTGCCATGCCAACCGAGTGTCTTTCCCCAAAATACCTAAGCAAAAATGCACCAGATAATCTTCTTCTTTTCACAACCTCAGGAATGAAATCTTGAATGAATCTGTGCAAACCTTCAAGACACTTTGTGAAAAACCTGAAAGAATCTTTGGGATTGAAGGAGGTAGAAAATCCCTGGAAAAGGAAAAAAGAAGAAGATGAAGAATAAGAAAAAGGAGGATGAGAAGAAGGAGAACGAGGAGGAAGAGAAGGGTGAGAAGGAGAAGGAGAAGGAGAAGGAGAAGGAGATGAGAGGGAAGAAGAGGAGAGGGAAGGAAGAGGAAGAGGAAGAAGGAGAGCAAGGAGAATGAGAATGAAAATAATAATAGTAAGAACAAGATGAAGAACAAGATGAAGAGGATGACAGAGAAGAAGAAAGAAGGAGGAGATAACAATGATCTTTAGCTCATCGGTGAGAAAGCCTGGGTACCAAGACTACTCACACATGTCAAGGGTCATTCAAGCGTGAACCTACCGAGATTGAAGATGTCAGAGAGGAGGGGTAGGTAACACAGAACTCATTAACTGGTCCACTAACTAGCTAACGGACCGCGGCTGGCATCAAACTACTTCACCCTAATCATTGCTATCAACTCAAAATGACTGTTTTTCCTCACTTTTCACTTCTCTTATTTTTAGCTCACATCCCTAGAAATCTTATATTAATAACGTAGAATAATGATGAATATTACTAATATTATGATGTCTTCTTTGTTTCTTCAAGGATTAATTTTTGTTGCTCTTTAAAACTATGTTTTTGCGTCGATATCTCTTCTCTATGAATTTAATTGCTTCAAGTTCTTTAGATGCTTCCAAACCTTCAGTATGAGTACCTTGCTTCTTAAATCATTTTCACACATTTCTTAAATACTGTATTTAATGTTGTTTCACTCTAAAAAAAAAAACACTTTCTTCATCTAATATAGATAATTATCACAGTAAAACGTGCAATATGCAAGCCATGTTCAACAAAGTATCAATAAAAGCAAATTTGCCCATACGTTGTAAATTTCGCTTAGATCACTGCACTAATGGAATAACATTAATTGTTAAGAGATAGCATGCTCCGCTCAGGCAACTTTCTTTTGTCTGAAATATTCATATATTTGTAACAGAAAACTGCCACATTAGTCATGTTTTGTAGACCTGAGTCACGGTATTAGTAATCGTTCCATGAGCTTCACATTAGCTCTTTATCAAGATGATCGATCTTGGGCTACACATATATATTTCATCGATAAGTGAACAAGAGAAAGAGAGAGAGGGGGGCTAAAGGAGGGGGAGTCAGTCAGAGAGAGATTGAGAATGAGACAGAAAGAGGGGCACAGACATGCAGACATGCAGATAGACAGACAGAGAGAAAGACTTGGAGATAGATAGAGACAAACATAGAGAAAAGAGAGTGCAAGGGAAAAAGATATCAAAGGAAAAACAAAATATTTATCTTGCCCACCCCCACCCCCTTTATACATTAATACAGGTCGCTTTTTTTCAACTCATTGGTAATATTAAATGGCAGAATACATTCATTTTTTTTTCCATCTAAAAAATCTTACTTTCCATGACCTCTGTGACCTGATTCTTTAATGTCTAATTTAATTAATGGTATATTTACCATATATTAATGGTATATTTACAGTCAATAATAATATGGATTATCATTCTCCTCACCTTAATATATACACCCCCCCCCCCCCCCCCCCTCCCTCTATAATTTTTACAATGCACTGGGACAATTGCACTGGGACAAAAAACATTATACAGACTGCAATCAAAAGCCAAGGAGGAAACACCTGAGAATCTCTGCTTCTATTATACTGCCCTCAAGTGTTTGGTTACAATACAGTGTAATCACCACACACTCAAATGTTTTTAATTGATGGGGGCAACATGTCCTTTGTTTGGAACCAGAAGGGTGTTAACTCCAATGCTTTAACACAGAGGTAACCACCTTCTGGCTCTGAAAGTGTGTGTGTTAGCGGCTGTGACTCATTCATGAAAAAACAGAGCGCATTCTTTTTCTTTGAAGGTGCGAAAGAAAAGCAATCATTATAATAAAATATGTCTTTCCAGATGACTTCTTGCCCGGGACTTGACGTGTCTAGACCTTAGAATAACAGTCTCTGAATGTTCAAGTCTTCCAATTAAATCATTGAACATGAGTACATCAGAAAGCATTATTTTTCAACAAATTTTTAAATTTAAACTTCAACATGAGGATCCCTCTTTAACAGTTGTTAATGTCTTTGTTAATAATTATCATTTAATATAGGGTAGGTCTATAATTTTAGTTAACTTTATTTTTGTTAAATATAATCCCATGTGCTCTGATTTTCATTATACTTTTACTATAACATCATCTTTGTCAATATGAAAACATTATATTTATGTCATCCTGTCTTACAACATCAACTTTTCAAATCCAATACTTTTATCCATGAACTCTTATTTTTTTAAAGTATGTAATCTGAAATAAACTGCAAGGAAATCTTCAACACTTCAAGTATCCTGAATTTTTTGTGACCATGCAGTGCAATGTCCTTGGTACGGTGTGCTTCTGAAAGTAGAAAGTGAGCACCAAAATAATTCTCATCGATGAATAAAAACAGCATTACTGAATAAACCTGGTTTGGAAGTAATCATATTTGCATTGAAATCCTCATTTCTCCCACTGCTTTTCATTTCCAAATGATGAATTTCAGAGATGCCCCCGGGGGTCCAAGGAAGCTAATATCAAGTAGCACACGATTCAAGACACGGCTGGCTCCCGACTCCTCCGCAGAAGACGTGGAAACAAGAAGAAATGAGAAGATAAGAAAAAAACGACGGAGCAAGCAAACTAATCTCAGGCAGGTGAGGACTCTCCTGTAAAATTATCCTCCCTTTTGGGAAAAAAAGAAGAAAGCTCGGGAGATGGTTTCTTGGTGTAAAACTCCTGTTTTTTATTAGAGGAATTGCTTGTGGCAATACGTTCCATCTTCTTGTTTACCAAAATGCTTTAATCAGGCAAGAGAAGGAAAGGTAAGAGGAGAAAGAAAAGGGGGGATAAAAGAAAAAGGTGGGATTGGGATGTTACTGGGAAGGCAAATAACCACAAATAACCAGAAAAAAGAGAGAAATGAAAATCTGCAAGAACTGAGAGTTGGGAAAAAGCTTGTGGCTATCGGACTCAATGATTATCTCTGTTGCAAACAACACTCCACTAGCATATTGTGATTCCTGTAAAAAAATGGGTCACCGCTAAAGAAAATGTTGTATTTACTGTTAATTACTAGATAGATAAACTATTTAATATGGAGGTCTTAATTACATTAACATGTATGCAGAAAAAAAAGAACTGAAAACGCTTATAGATGATCAAGATAATAGTGATAATTGTCAAGATATGAAGATTGTAGAACATAAAATTACAAAGGTTATACAATTCACTTGCTCCCCCCCCCCTCTCTCTCTATCTCTTCATTACATTTTCCTTCTATCTCCATATTTTGCTCCTCCATCTCTTGTATCTCTCTGTTTGTTTGCCTCCGTCTTCCCTCCCTCTCTGCCCCCTCTCTCCTCTCTATCCACTCTTCCTCTCTATCCCCTCTACCCCCTCCCCTCCCCTCCTCTCCCCTCTCTCTATCCCTCCATCTCCATCTCTGTCCCTCTATCCACACCAATAGATGTCATGTCTGATCTCTGGCATTCAAAGACGTGACATTGATTGACAGGAACAAGAAAGGGGCGTGGTTGAAGAAGAGGGGATGATGAGATGGTTGGCATAGCTGAGGAGGATCATAATGATGATGGCATCATGTGGAGATACCATCATCTGCGTTGATCACCCGTTTGTAAGAAGGCGAGCGATGGTGGAAGATGAAATCAAAAGTTTAGCTTAGCGGTTTAGCCTGTCTAACAGTTTCTAAAGCAGAACTCAGTTTTTATTCAGTTTTTAGATTTCCCTGTCTTACACTTTTTAATATTCAAGATTCAAGATGAAATCAATGTTTAGATAAGCCTGTCTAATAGTTTCTGATTATCATTTTTGTTTAAGCACTTACCAGTATCAGTTTTTTTTTTAAAGTCTAGTTTCCATCTTACAGTTTCTAATATTCAAGATTCAAGATGAAATCAAAAGTTTAGCTTATCCTGTGTGATAACCATTTTTTAAAAATCAGTTATCCGTTTTAAATTCATTTTGTTTCAAGTCTAGATATCTCTGTCTTACAGTTTTCTAATATTCAATCAGTTTTTAGGCACAATAAAATCCTTCGTTATTAAGATTGTTGTACAACATATGCTCTGGTGACAATTGCTCCAATGGTCAATCTCCTATACTAAGCAAGCTCTTAAAATCAACCCTGCACATGGTGAAACAAACACTAACCCTAACCCTAACCTTAAATCTAATCTAAACATCAATTGCAGCCATGACCCTTTAACCTTGTCTATTTTGTTTACCTTTTTTATTTTGATGGTTCTTTTATGACTTTAAGCACAACGATATAGTTTCTCATAGATTACATATTTTTACAATGTGTGACCAAGACAAATTTCCATTTATTCTTGTGAATTTGGATCAATAAGAGAATTGAATTGAATTGACAAAATAAAACCTGGACAAAATTTCTGCAGGACATATCTGCCAGAGCACTGGTGAGCTAGTTAAAAGTTGAAGAACATTTCATAATTAAAACCATATGTAATCGTGAACTCGGTGACTAATTAGCATATCCTCAGTCACCACAGTAGTTCTTATCCAAAATCATCATTAATGTGGGGGCCAGACTTAATGAGGGTCCATTGTTTTAAATCCCTCTAAATACAGAAGTCAACCAGAATTAAAAGAAATAAAGAAAAAAGACTGCAGGATTATTGGATAGACTTGAAGAAGTGCATTCTTCATTGCAGCTTCGAGTAAAACTCGAGGCCCAGTTAAGGCTTTTCCTGTCCTTCACGAAGAAGTCTTTGAAATTCAACCTTGGAGTTAACAGATATTAAATGGAGCATTTCTTCCGCGAATAATACAGATATACTTCCATTTTTCTCATTAGCATGAATTTACGAAGCTTGGGAGCGATCAGGAACACAATAAACCCTGACCTTGAAAGTACTCATCAAAATGAAATGATGCGAAACTGCGCCCATTAGGCAATGAATATAGAACATCAGCTTGATCTCCTTAGGGTGAAGGGGGGGCACTCCTCGTCATAGTACATTGCAAAGTAGTCCTTATGAAATAAAATGGATTATACAGAGCACACAGTCTGGTTCCGTCAAGAAAGTTTGAGAAAATTAATACAACTTGCAATCTAACCCATTAAAAGCACCAAATGTACAAGTAACATAACAATTAAATAATACAAGCCATGACTCATCAGATTTACAATAGTTTGACATGCAGAGGTTCCTTTCATCACTAGCCAAGGGGTACTACCAAAGAAAAAAGTGAAAAGAAAAGAAACTTTAAAAACTCCAAGTTCAAATGACCTATTCAACGAGAACTTCTTTTATCAAATCAACCCCCTGATGACATTTCTCTTGCCTCAGCTGTACCTAAAACGAGGAATAAACAAAAGACTGCATGTTTTTCTTCATGTGGGACTACATAATGGGCTTTTTAACGAGGTTATTGTATTCTCCTTCTAGCATCACCCACCTCCCTGGGGCTATATATGCATCGCAGCGAACAGACTACAAAAGGAATAAAACATATTACGCTGAATGTTTTCTAACGTCTCGGTTTATAAATCATCCGTGAATTGTAATTCCGACATTAACTGGCCTTTAAATATCGCGCTTGTTAGTGATTATGTCGGCAAATAAAAATGGTAATATCTTCTGACGTTGATGAAGAAACTGCCACTTTGCTTTTTTTTTTACTACATCATCAAACTTGCCTACAGTGATGTCACAAACAAGTGATAATTTTTCATATTATTACAACATGTGTATTTGCCATATTGGTATTAGAGTTTCTCAAGGGGAATTTTCCTCAAGTGACAATGCTACTATGATATTCTCCAACATACAAACCAAAACTTAATGTGAAAAGCTCCCAAATTATTCTCATCTTCATCAGAATTAAACCTTCCTCTTAAAAAAATATAATCGAGATACCGGTATGCAAAAAGATGGAACTACATCCCTAGGATACATTTTCTACAAGATTGCCTGGTTCTTCTTGTCTGGTGAAGACTTTCTTAATATATGAAATGCTTGAGCCTAATTATTATTCATGAGAAATATGCAAATTAGCGCGACTTTGTGCAGTGGTCCATCCAATAATCCTGGTAATAATCATCATCCATCAATTCTTCGGTGTTCTTCCTTTCATCTTCCACTATCTCAAATTGGTTTTTGACATCTCTCTGTCTCTCTGTCTCTCTCTTTCTCTTCCCCTATCTCTCTTTCTCCTTTTCTCTCCGTCTATCTCTCCCTCTCCCTTTCTCTTTCTCTCTCTTTCTAAGTCTCTCTCTGAATCTGTCTCATTCATTCTTTCTTTCCTCTTCTACTTTTTTTTTGTTCTTTCCCAATTTATGATAAGTTTCACAATATTTTCATCTCTCAAATGCTATCTCTCTCTCTCTCCGTCTCTCTCCTCCCTGCCCCCGCTCTCTAAATATATTCATGGACCTAATACATGTGTTATCTCCATATTCTATCTAAATGTTAAATATCTTAAGTGTTTCATTCTACATTTTTTTCACTCAAAACAGTCTTCCAAGTTATCTATGTATTTTTTCAGGTCAACTGCAAGAACAAAAATACACTTGGAAAAAAAGGGCACTGCAGGTCTAAATAATACTGATTACTAAATTTTCATATGAAATAAAATCTCTCAAAATAAAACTTAGTTATAAAATTCTCTGAACTGTTTGTATATTGCAAAAGTACTCATCATTTGTGGAATTTGAGTACAAGAGTCCTGAACATATTCATATTCTAAACACATACACAAGGAATTAAAAAAACTCTTTGAAATTTAGTATTAATGTTATTTTTCTTCTCTGTCTTATGTGTTTTGGTGTAGGCAATACCTTTACCTGAGCTTTTCTATGGCGATTATATTATGCAAGTGTTGGAATCACCAGGCTCCACGTCTAAAGAAGTATCTTTTAATCAGTTGATCTACCTCAGGTAGAGTTTCTCCACTCTAAACCATCTCTTTCTCTCTCTCTCTCGCTCCCGAAGGAGAAAACAATTTTTTTCTCTCCCCGTTCTCGTGCCGGTCATTGGCATTCGTTCGTATATACTGTGACATGCAAATCAGCCCTGCACCCAGCTCACTCCTACAGGGGAGAAGAGGGGGGTTGGATGTGCCATGTCGTCATGGCAACGGGGAGAAACAATCCTTGACAACGGGGCAAGGAATATGCACAGGCTTCCCAGGTGACGCTCCCGCAAACATCTTCTCTCTTTCTTTTTTGTCTTTTTTGTCTTCGTCTTGACTATACCCTCGGACTGACTTAACATAATCAGGAAGAGGAGTCTGGAAGGGGTGCGTTGCAAGGAGGAAAGGGAAGATGCGTGCAAAATGGAACCTGTGATACTGACGATGATGGTGGTGATGGTGGTGAAAGATGTGGCAACGGTGGTAATGATGGTAATTGTAATGGTGTGGAGATGATGACAGTGATGGTGATGATAATGGTGATGGTGATGGTAGTGATAATGATAAGGATAGTAATGGTAGTGGAAGTGGTGATGATGAGGAGGAGGAGGATAATGATGAATTTGGTAGTATAGAGAGTTAAAAACTTTTAAAAAAGAAAGTAAGAAATGAAACATCATAGGTCTTTGAGAATCAAGTTCAAATCTTCATGAACCCAGCTGTCTTCATTATTATTCAAAAGATATATTGATATTGTTACCCTTTCTGAATAACAAAATTAATCAAGAAATTAATTGAAATAATTTTGTATACTGTAAGTTCTTAATCTAATACCCCAATCATTCCTACACCCTTCCTTTCACAGGTTATTTGTGGCTAAGGTAGGCTTTATGTTACTGAAAGGAGCATTGCAATGAATAAACCTTTACAAAGATGTAGCCCTTAAAGGTACTATGTCCTTTTTGCAGTCAACCTCAAATGCTGTAGAACTTTGCAGGAATTATGAATATGTCATGTATGTCCTATCTGTGAGATTTAAACGTTAGCAGTGTCCTCATATTCAAATTATGCAAGGAAACCTGTTTACTTGCTAGACTTCACTGTCAGACACTATTGAGTGACTGACTGGCTTTTTTTCTTCTTTGGTAATAACATACATGAAAAGAGTTGTAAAGGGTACATGAGCATTTGTCTACATCATTAACCCACTTCTTGTGATGGCCAAGATTAAACTGATTGAATCTTTGCGCAGCATAAAACGTATGACCATTCGGTACAATTGTCTGAAAATGAAGACTATTACTTTTGGGCTCTATAGCCCTAAAGTCGATTTGACAACTAATAGTCATTATTTTCCCACTTGAAGACATTTTCAAGCCCCACCATTTTTAGGGAAGTTCTAAATAAGTATTATCTTTCAAATGCAGTTGGAATTTAACTTTTTCATTTTTTGGGCCTGCAAATGGGACATGGTACCTTTAAAAGGATTTTAAAAATCTTTTGCCAGGTCAAAGAGGTTTTATCAGAGAGAGAGAGAACGAGAAAGAAAGAAGTGTGTCTAGACAAGCGGCATATGGTCGCAAACTATTGGCAATACCACAATAATGCTTCTTGGTCATGCTCCAATCTCCCGCATCCATTGTTGTCAGATTTGAGGCTGCGCGACGGCCAACGCAGATTGAACTAGAGTCTGAATGGACCGGGGTCTTTAGCGGTCTAACAGCAAAATGTGCCCAGGTCTACAACATACAATGGCCAATGTCAGCGTTGTCAAAAGGGATAATAGAAACGGTTTGCGAAACTACCCAATTTAGCTCAACGGCTTTTGATAAGCGTGTGTGTGAGCATGGGCGCAAGTGGCGAGAAATATGCGCTGGATTCGGTGAGAGAAGGGTTGGGTAACGCTATTCAGGTGGCGCGGTGGACAGTTCGAGCCATGGAGAGAAGCTATAGGGTTACATGAGAGATCGGGCATCGTAAGCGCCTCAAACTCGCAGCGATGGAATGAGATTGATCGTCGTTAAGAGAAGATAAGCGTAAGAAAATACATCACCGCAGCGCTTCTTAGGTGTGTTATATCACTATCATTGAAAGCAATGTCTAAACAAAGCTATCGCAGGATGATCAAATGCATTCAAAGCAGTCTTACGCACAGTCTGGCAAGATACATGAATAAACAGAAAATCAGCAGTGAAGGTTTTGATATAAGGAGTTTTTGACAAGGAGTCTAGGTAATCTAACAAATAAATGTCAATGTCAACAATTTAATTCCATGTCTGTTACATAGAGATCCACAGCATTGTCTTTATTGTTGGTCTATTCCAAAGATGGCTATTTCCACACCCATCATCAAACTCATTATAAACCTTTAAAATGTAAGAATTCAAGTTACCCTTGTGATAATGCCCCTCTCAATTATGCAATCTCAAATTATCCAAGCCTCTTGTTTTTTTCCAGAGTCTTATTAAACTTTCATTTCATGTTCACTTCCAGATAAAAATTATGGAAAGACAAACATAGTAAATATCTCAGAGACCTATTAGCTTTCCTGCTCTTATTTTCTTTTCTTTTCTGCATTCAGTAAATGGAATAATCTTGTATTGTGTTGAGCGTAAATAATGATTTTGAGGCTAATATGATTTGTGCCTAATTAAAATATTACTTAATCATTCACAAAAATATAATCTCAGTTCTCCTCCTAGAACATGACCACATTCATGAAGTAGGTCTCCCTCAACCGTGTGGCGCGTTAAACATTCAGAGAGAGAAAAAACGCGGGAAAATGACGAAAGGTGGATGATTGTGGGTAGGTCTGGGATCAAACACCGAGATAAAGCTACTCGAATGTTGCAATAATGCCGCACCGCCTAAATCTATTTGCCGTTCTCACGGCTGGGGAGACGGGGAATTAGAGAAGAAAGAACATAAAAATGTTGGGGTAAAAAGTGTGAAAAGCTTTTGTGGTTAATGTGTGTAAACCACATTTGTATGACGAAAAGAATTGTGTTTTTTTTTTTCTTCTTTTTCTTTTATTTGCTCGAAATTGAATGGGTGCAGAGTATTGAAATGGTATTTGTAGAGTTCACAGGTGTTTTAATAACAAAGGTTAGTTTACTAACTGCAAAAGACTCGGCTTAAGGAACAAAATTCCACATGGCCCAATTATATCTAAGTTCACCATACATGTTAAAGGCACACTGTCCTACTTGTAGCTACTTGCTCCCTCTATATAGAAAACTTCCCAAATCGGTGCCTGTTGGTCCCCCATGATCCTCTTTTTCTTATGTTAAATGGAGCTGAGTTAATGAGATAGCCACCTGTCACAGTGACCTCGATGGCTCGCTGTGTGGTCTAATCCCTTCTAGCTGCAGTAGTAACGCCTACCTTTAAAGGCACTACGTACCATTCAAAGAAATTACGATACAAAATCAGTCGACAGATACTTATGATTTAATTATTACAATTTGAGAGTAAGTCAATTTAAAGGTAATACAAAGTTTTGGGAAATTTTGAAAATTGGGTGGATAGTGAATCTTTACAATTTGTATATATTTGGATACCCCTGTGGATGTATTATAAGCACTAAAAAAATTAACCCCTAAAACACTTCTGTTTTCGAGAAAAATTGAATATAAAAATTTACCGGTACTCCCGGTAAATTTTGACAAATTTGAAATAGCGCCTAAGGCCGTACAATGGTAGCTGCGACCATGAAAATCTCAGAAAATGTAGTTATGATATATAATTTCCAAACGGGAATAGCTAATCGGTCGATTTTGGTCAAGAAACATCGTTTTATAGCTAAATTGATATCTTGACCTTGAGAGGGAGCTATACAACATAAAGAGTTTATTATTTATAATTGCATAACTTTAGACTCTATTTCAACCGGGACAACGATCAATGAATATTGTAGGAACGCATATGCTTCCAATATGTTAATTTGAACCAAATTCATGACCCCATACCAAAACTTTGTAATACCTTTAATGTTCCATGTCTGTTTGGAGACAAAAGGGCATTAAATAATCCTAAAACACAGAATTAACGCCCTTCTGGCTCTGAACAGACAATTTCTGGGTTGAAATGGTGTATCAAAATTATACAAAACAACTGACTTAAAGGGATCGTTTAACAATTTAAATCTGAGATACACGGCCCAACGTGTTATCAGTGTCTGTAATATGATGTAATATTGAAGCCCTAAAAAAATTGCGCCTTAAAATGATCAAGAAGTGCCTCAAAAAAGTAAAAATCTTTGAGTGACCGGTTTTACCATACTCGTTTTCCCCAATAGACTGTAGTGTTATGAAAACCGTCAGGCGAACGGTTTTCAAAATTTGTATTTCCAATCATAAATATCTTGATAATCAGACAGGCGATCGGCTTGTAAAAGTCACTGGGTTCCTGACTGACCTAAAGGTTTATAATTATCATTGCATCATGAGCTAAATCCAGAATATGTTTTCAGAATCTGAGACAAAGTTACCGGATCCCTTTAAAGATCATGATGGACACAATCACGGCTATGAATCCATATCACTTCAACTGACTGACTAAATATCATCTGTTTGGACCGAGAAGGGTGTTAACCTCTGTCTTGTTATACAGAGTTAATGTCCTTTTGACGCCAAACAGACTATATTTTTGTTTGGCCATGTCTGTAGTTTGACATTGACTCCTTTCTTGCCACAAAGGATTGTCATCACACGTCATTCTACGGACAAACAAACAAACAAACAAGGACAAACAGACAACAACACAGCAATATATCTCAAAGGTGATAAAGAAGAGTCGGCATACGAACACCACCTCAAAGAAATGAAATTCGCGACCACCTTGAAGACAAAATGGCCTCATAAAGCGCCCCATCCCTTCAAATAAAGAGGACGACTTTGTCACAATCCAACCGCAGAACTTCCCTCCAATTATCCGCATATGAAAACCATGGAGACGTTGGAAGACATCTGGGCGCAAGATTGGGAAGATGGATCGCGGGAGGGAGAGAAGAAAACAGCAGTCGTGATTGATCAAAATTCTCATATTTGTTCATTGTGAGCTCGTCACAACCAGTTATTAGAGATCTTCATATCAATAGATATTGCACTAGGCTCATATCAAGGCTTATGAGTGAGGGGCATTCATTTATCACCTAGACGGTGGCAATAATATTTGGTGAATCTCCAAGCTGGGAGTATATGAGATCTCCGATTCAAAATCAGGTCAACATGGTGTCCCTGGCATGGGTGGTGAACAGGGCATGCACCTACATCATTGAGTCCTTTGGATAAGACGTAAAGTCATGGAGCCCCTGATGGCCTACCATATCACTGCTTCCATAGCTAGAAGGCTAAATGACACTCCACCCAAAAATATAAAATCCTTATCCAAGAGAAAAACGTGTGGTTGAATAATGTTCAAATAGCTCATTGGTGGTTTGACATAAAAGAGTGAATGATATTCAAGAAAGAGCATATAAAAATAACTGCCATTATATAGTGGCTGATTTTTTTTTTAAATCATCAAAATCTCTCATATCCACCAAAAAATAATAATTTCTAGTTTAAAATAAAATAAAGACAAATTGGAATTTTACTAACTGCAAATTGCTTTCAGGATTTTATGGTGTTCATCTGGAAAGGTGCAATAATGTGTTAAAAGCCTGGGTGTAAGACTAGCTGATGATGATCTGAAATTGTGACAATCGCACACCAGAGGGATTGAACGAAGGCTAACTGTATATACAGACAAGACCTTGAAATTGAACTGGGACGAAAAATCTGCATCAGACGTAATAAATCAAAAGCCATAAATAGTTCCCATCTCCCCTTGTCCGTCCGTCCTTCCCCTTGACTCTCCCCCTTCGGCTCTGTCTCTATTCCTAGATGTCTTGCTTGCTACATGCTGGTCCATCTCTCTCTTTTTCTCTATTTCTCTCTCTCTCTTTCTGTCTCGTCCTTCTCCTCCTCCTCCTCCTCCTCCAACCCCCTCTCTCTCTGTCTTCCCACCCTTTCTCTCCTTCCACCCTCTCCCTCTCTCTCTCTCTCCATCTCCCTCTCCCGTCCTCTCTCCTCTCCTCTCTCCCTCTCTCCTTTTCCCTCTCTCTCTCTCTCTCTGTCTCTGGTTGGTTTAGAGTTGAACTGTCTGCACTCTTTTACAGATATTCAAATATTCCTGCAATAGCTTGCCTATAATAAATGTAGCTCATGTATTGAATGCTTCGAATATGCCCCTCATCATTCCTGAAAAATCATATTCTGTCTGTCTCTCTCTCTCTATCTCTCCTCATTTCATTCTTATTTTTTCCTGTAGATTTATTGTGTCGTCCATCTCCAAGCATCCAAGAAAATGGCCTCATTTTCTTTCACTCTATTTTTCTAGTTGCCTCCTAATTTTTCTCTCTGTAGTACTGTTTATCTCCCCTGTTATCCTCACCTTCCTGCTTCACTTCTCCCCTTCTCTCTCTCTTTCTTTCTCTCTCTCTCTCTCTTATTCTCTCTCTCTCCATCTCTCTAGCAATCTATAAGAGCACTAGATTTCTCATTTCACTCAAATTGCATTGCTCTTCTCATCATTTGATGATGGGATCTATTCCATGGCCCGACATCTCGTCTGGCACGTAATGCGAGATTCGCGCAATATCTCTCACAAATCGTTCTAACTTTTCCACGAACCTCTCATTCCCTCTTTATGCACCGGAGTATATAATCACGATGCATTTCAGTCTTTTCCCACTACATGTATATCTCTATTCTTCCACTGTTCTCGGTTACATCTATCCGTATCCTCAATACAAGATCATCACTATCAATCTTTCCCCCTAATAATTCTTACCTTTCTATAACCTTTCTCTACATTGAGCCCAAAACATTCATCACAAAATCATTTAATTCTAGGCTTGGGATAACTCAGAATTAAGCTCAAAAGGTACATGTTAAAATATTGATATTATCTTCAGCAGATTCCAACTTTCGGGCTTTGTGATTATTTTGTAATAAAGGCTTAATCTGAACCAACCACATTCACAGAAAGAAGAGAGTTGGCATCTTTGACAAATATTTCCAAAGAAAAAGTGATACGAATCATTGCTTTAAATTAAATAAATCAAGTTGAGAAATTCAAATCACTGATTTTGTTTTCTTCAAGCAAATCATGATATCATATCATCAATTTAAGACATCATTGATTTGTTGTGCCTGTTCTGATACAAAATCTACATCATGGATAAAAGTCCATAAAATATTCATACTCCACTATCAATACTCTTTAAATGAGCACTTCGATTTGACTTGATCATTTCCAAATGTATAATAGTTTGCCTCAACCATGGAACTACTCCCTGCCTCTACCTCATTGCGCTATATCACGGCCTATCATTCAACTGAAAAAAAGAAAAAAAAGAAAGAGTATCGACTGAGGAGACCGCGATAAAATGTACACATTGCACACATAATGTGTCGATGGTGTTTCTACCCAAGCAACGGTAGCATGCGTAATAAGTAATCAATTACAATTAAATTTTGAACGACTGTAGACAGCGTTCGCGTATTAATGGTGGCGTAAAAGGAGGGCGACAAATCTGCACCTGTCTGTCAGCAAATCGAAAGCAGGAGGAGATGCATTAAAGGTACTATGTCCCATTTGCAGGCCAAAAAAATGAAAAAGTTAAATTCCAACTGCATTTGAAAGATAATATTAATTTAGAACTTCCCTAAAAAAGGTGGAGCTTGAAAATGTCTTCAAGTGGGAAAATAACGACTATTAGTTGTCAAATCGACTTTAGGGCTATAGAGCCCAAAAGTAATAGTCTTGATTTTCAGACCATTGTACCAAATGGCCATACGTTTTATGCTGCGCAAAGATTCAATCAGTTTAATCTTGGCCATCACAAGAAGTGGGTTATTGATGTAGACAAATGCTCATGTACCCTTTACAACTCTTTTCATGTATGTTATTACCAAAGAAGAAAAAAAGCCAGTCAGTCACTCAATAGTGTCTGACAGTGAAGTCTAGCAAGTAAACGGGTTTCCTTGCATAATTTGAATATGAGGACACTGCTAACGTTTAAATTTCACAGATAGGACATGCATGACATATTCATAATTCCTGCAAAGTTCTACAGCATTTGAGGTTGGCTGCAAAAGGGACATAGTACCTTTAAGGTGAAACATTAGCACCAGCATCACGTACTTATCATAACTAATGTACAAATAGAGAAAGAGAGAGAGAGAGAGAGAGAGAGAGAGAGATAGAGAAGAGAGAAAAAGGGAGGGAGTGGAGGAAGAGGGAGATGGAGAGGGAGAGAGAGGGAGAGAGAGGGAGAGGGAGAGGAAGATGGAGAGGGGGGAGATGGAGAGGGAGGGAGATGGGGAGGGAGATGGAGAGAGATATTGAGAGAGGGATAGAGAGAGGGATAGAGAGAGAGAGAGAGAGAAGGCAGAGAGAGAGAGAGAAAGGGAGAGGAGAGAGAGAGAGAAAGGGAGAGGAGAGAGAGAGAGAAAGGGAGAGGAGATAAAGAGGGGAGGGAGGGAGGTGGAGAGGGAGAGAGAGCTATTGAAAGAGGGAAGGAGAGATGAAAGTAAGATGGAGGGATCAAGGATGTGACAAAGAAATACAATATATATAGAGAGGTAGAAAGAGCAAATAAGATAAAGATGAACATTGAAAGAAGAAAAGGGGGGGGGGGAGAAAGAGAGAGAGAGAACAAAATCTTATTTCGTCTCATCATTTTTCATTCTGTATAATATCATGACAAAAGTTGCTATCAAGTTTGACAGTCATAGAAATATTTATAATCAAAATTCTCTGGCAGTCATACATGATACCACTCATTTGATTTTGGAGTGTGTTGCGAAATGGAAATGGAAACAGAGAAATGAAAGAGAGAAGAGAGGATGAAGAATAAACGTGAGAGGATGAAGAATGAAGAAGAGAGTATATAGGATGATGGAGAGAGGGAAGAGTAGAAAGGAAGGGGAAAGAAAAACTTGTTATGCTAATATGCTCGGGCAGATGGGTCTGTATTTGCAAGCAAACGGCTTGAAAAGTTCGAGTGTTTACTGACATCATGGAGGAGTCCGTCGGGCAGCCGAATATTTGATTGCTGTTCAACGTCCAATCTGGTCGGGAATCTAAGAGATATGAAGTGGTTTCAAAGCAAACCGACCTGGAGGTAAGGTCTGTAATCTGTAATTAGACATGACTTTCCTCCCTCTCTCTCGGAGCAAGCTAGGAATGTAGTGCTATGCTATTGCAAGTATGCATCTATGATAGCTAAAAATTATCTTTCTATCACTTTTAATTCTCCTTCTTCTTCTTTTTTGGGTTGAATCCACAGTTAAAGATTCTTGCATACTGATGAGTTTGTGTGTGCTTACAAGAGCCTGATTTGAGTGGTTGTTCCATGACTTTCGTAATAATCTTTCATGAATGAAGTTGTAATTTTCAATGATAATAATGTTTTTGTTTTTTCATCTACTACCAAGCTGTCCCAAGTAATACTGTCATCAAAATATCTTTGGCATATACTTGGGAGTCTTGGAATATAAAATATTTTGTGCTTTGTATGTGCTTCATGAAAAGGTGCTCTAAAATGTTTGGTAAAAAAAATTATGATAACACAATACAGCAGGAAATCTAGGCAAATCAGAACACTATTCATAAGAATTCAAATACATTTGAATTATTATTCTATTAGCCTTTAAAATTTGCCAAAATAACAGATAACTTGAATGTCATCTATAGCAGTACTCAACTATTGTTTTTTATATCTACAGATTTAGAATAACAAATAGTGCAAATGAATTGGACGTCCAGACCTTCGCAATAGAGTCCCAAATGGAATTTATGTTTCTCGCTGTCTAATGAATTTCTGTTTTGCGATTCCTATGCATTTTGATTAATAGCAAAGTTCTGTTTGTTTGTAATTTTATCAATAACTGTAGAAGACAAAAACAAATGTATCATGCAAATAATCTCTTGGTTGATTGTAGTGATGGCTTCCTTTTATTCTATGAAAAACGAGAGCTGAAGTATTTTATAAGTTGTAGAATACCTTTGTGATTATAAGTGGGGTGAAAGGTACACTCCATTATGATCAGACCTTGTCCTTCCTTCTTATTAATGGTGCCGTTTTATCACCATAATTATTAATCAGATTACTAGCCCATCCATGTTTTCCCTCTTTCTTTGACAAAATTTTGTTCTCGATCTTCCCATTAAGGGTGATTAAGGGATGCAGACCTATGATCATCTTAATCACCAGAAGAACGCCAACTCTGGGTGAAAATGAAGTTAATTTTTTTCATCCTTCTGGCTTTAATATCGAACAATAAAAAGGTTGCGACGAACCAGTTTACATGTATTTTCATCCACCTCCAGTTCTTTGTGATAGTGGTATTGACAAAATACAGTATCATATTCTAATACCTTTCTCATACATTAGGAATACACATTAAATCTCTCTGTCTCTCTCTCTATTGCTCTCCCTTTCTTCCTCTCTTCTCCTCTCTCTCTCTCTCTCTCTTCCGCTCTCTTCCTCTCTCTTCTTTAAGACTTTATCTCCTTAACTCTTTCTCTTTTTTCTTCTTCTCTCTCTCTCTCTCTCTCTCTATTTCTCTACCTCACTTTCTCTCTCTCCCTCCCACTCTTCCTCTCTCTATCCTCTATCTCCCTCACTCTTTCACTCCCTCACTCTTTCAATCTCCCTCGCTCATTCTCTCTCTCTCTCCGACTCTCTCTGCTTCTCCCTCCCTCCCTCTCTTTCTCCCCTCTCTCTTCCCCTCTCTCTCTCAATCTCCATCTCATAATGCAATTAGCATTCATTTTCCCTGTAAGCATCCTTCCCCTGTGAGTAAATATATGCTAACAATATCAAATGTATCCACACTATAGTTATTAGAACCAATCAAGTCTAATTCACCTGTTATATACAACGTGCCTCCTATACATAGCACTATAAATACTCCCCTTCCTCTATTACCGTCCATCCACCAATATGAAAGCACGTTCGCAACAATAGCCCTTACAAACCTCCGCAAAACACAAAGGCTGCACAATAGAAATTGCTCTAAAATGGCAGAAGAGAGCCTTAGGTTGGAGCCACCCCACCCCCGCGATCCACAACCGACTTGCGCGGCGGAATGATGACAACGTGGTCCTTTCCCAGGCGCGCTATCGCATGAAGGTCACCACAACAATAGAACAAGGAAAAGGTATAGATACTGTATTATGAGAGACACAAGGTTTCAATGTCTCCCTCGTTGTTCAACCACTGTCAAGGTCAAACGTTCTTCACGTGAATGGTAGACGGAACTATCTGACCAGCCGAGCGCCTTTGACCGGTGTCAATTCGTATTTACTTAAACTCTTGCTCTCAATTTACATCCTACATTGGGATAATAAGGGAAATTTTTCTTTCGACCTTTCTTGAATGGCGTGCTGGTTTCTTTTATTTAGCAAACAAAACATATAAATGAATCACTGTCAATGCTAACAAACCTTTTGGAAATTGGTTCAACATCGCTGTACAGTATACAGTATGCAGCACAGTTAAAACTTGCAGAACACACAAACATGTACATCTATATTTTAACAGTAATACCCAAGCATACATAATGATACATCTCTACAGTCCATTCAATGGAAATGTAGGGAGATACTTTGCTTGAGATAATTCCAGACTAAATGCATAAGGAATTATCATTTTAATGAGGAAAAAAAAATTGTATCCAACTGGCTACTGCATAAAGCATAAGTGGCAAAGATTCACAGGGGCTATGAAATATATTTTGGTGCTACCATAGAACTTGTTGGTAACATCTTTGTATTGTTTGTTGAATTAAGAAGGACGTTAACTCTGCATTAAAGTATATGAACTAACACCCTTCTGGCTGAAAACAGGCGATATATTCTTCATTTTAGAAAGAGCAGGGCATAACTCTGCCAAGTGCTATTATCTACATCCTTTAGCTCTTAGTCTCTGCAGATGATATCACAATTTGAATTCAACCTGAAGATTAAACTTTTCAAGATGTTGACTAGCACCTTTAAACTACAATGTATAAAGATTCACACCAACAAAAAGAGTGAAAAAGTTGGACTCACCGAATATTGGCAATGTTTGCGAGTCCTAGGTTCCTTCATGGTTTATCACTTGAAGGCGTGCTCCAAAGGAAGATGAAACTTCCTTTTGATATTCCAACTTTTATGAGGTCTACTGAAAATGGCGAACTCCTAGCCTGATAGTTTTGCACCTAAAGTCTTGGTAGGTTTTTACAGCAATTTCCCAAACTGGAAATGTGTCAGCAGAAACAATATATGATGAGAAAGACAGATTTTCTTGAAAGACTTCAGCCAAACATTGGAGTTAGTGTTGTCATTGTTTGTTGCTAAAAACCAGTCTTATGTTGACACAAGAAAACTATCATAGCTATGATTTAACTTCAATCATGGCTTGCCTATCAAAAGACAAGAAATCATCATTGTTACATAACTATCCCTTTAGATTAATCTTTTACTCTCAATCATTATCATGGCATGAATTATGAAATATAACAAAAATAAAATATGATTTCCTCAGAAAAGGGTATGATTTACAGATCTCATGATTAAAATGTTTTCTATGATGCATTCACCTAAACAGACAACATTAACGAATATAAATATGTGACTAACTTTGCAAAAATGTTGTCCACAATGTAACATACATGGTGTTGTAATCTACTTGTTACTCATACATACAGGAATATTCATATTCACTGTCTGACTGTTCTATTTCAATTCCTAAGTTACTAATCTATTGTAGTTTTAAAAAGTATAAATAGAGGCAACTATTTGTGATTTTATTCTATTCTATTAGTTTTTAGTTAAATCTTATCCGGATGCCAGACAAACTACACGCAAAGTATCGTGTGAAGTATAATGTCTAGTTTAAAGGAAAACCGTTGGAAGCTGCATGAAGCACAAACATCCATTGCCAAGAATTCATAAATGTTTATGGCCTAATTGTCCATTTCCTCTCGAATAGAAACTAAACTTTTCCCAGTGGTACTTTCAGAAAGGATATTCTACACTCCCTCCTTGTTTTACTTCTCTCTCATAATGTAAAACTAGACATATGCAAGTTTACCAGGACTACTGTATAAACAGTTCTGCACTCTGTAAAAGTAAGGCTAAACAAAAATCTTATATATTTGAATCATTCTTCCTCTTTAAAATAGTTCAATGTTTGTTATTCAACTTGATATTATCTAATTTTTTTCAATTCCTAGTGATAACAATTATGAAGTAACCCCTACTTCATTTTTTTTAATTTTTTTTAATATGCACTCCCTCCTCAGAAGAAAGTAACTATTTTTTCAAATCAATGCAAAGACAAATAAATGAATAAATATATAAATAAACAATTGATACAATTTTGAAAGTAAATATACACAAGGTGAAATCCGTAGATACCATGAAACAAAAACAGGCAAGGCATCAAATATGAATCAACAATGGCTGCTGTCGACACTCCACCTATTCTCTCAGTTTCCGAAGCATCTTTTGAACTACACTGGATCGAAAGGACTCTCAATGATGTGTTATTCCTCAAAGAAGTAGCCAAGAAATTATTTACAAATTAGGCTATATACGAAAGATTCAATCACTTAAAGATTACTTGATATAATTGAGTCCACTTCCAGAATACCAGTAAGCTCCAGATACGAATCATACACAGAGATGCACCAAGCGAAACACAAATTATTCCAATATCATGCTGTGAACCACACCAAAAGCTGGTCTATGTGAAGTCACTTGGACCTTAACATTCAACTGGTATGGAATCAAGTTCTCACCCAACTACCTAAGAATCAGAAGAGTTTCCTGGTTGGGGATTTGCGATCTTATCTTCATAATCGTGGTTTGATTTTACTTTAAAGTGACACAATAAAACATTAATCCCCAAGCTTCCTTCTACCATAACACCATATACATCCTGGATCTAATTTTTCCCTCTTTCCTTTTCGTATATCCTCCCAGATTCTGTTTGTCACCCCTAAAAGAAAATTTGGCACAATGTAGGAGCTATCTTACGGAAGTTAAATGTATCAGCTGATGTTTATTGTTGTGCTCTCATTCACTGGTCAACTCACTTAATAGTGCTTTCATTTCATGTTGACAAATGTACTATCTGATAATAGCCAGGTTCACACAACAGGCCATAAACTTCAATTTAACTCATGGCTTTAAACCTTCAGATTATATTGTAATTTAGGACAGTGCCTATGCACTCCTGGTTTCAAAACTGCAATTTTCTTTAAAGTTTGAAACCTTAAAGGGGGAGGTCCTCACTAAAAGTTTCATCACATGCAGACACAGGTTTCATCAGCTTGTAGTTACAACGGCTTGCCCGGCTTGTTGTTTCGGTGTCATAACCAGCGTCATTGTTATACTGTTGCAGGTTAGTACAAGTTTAAAACTACTAACCAAGGGTGCCACGTGAACATAGTTATTAGTTTTATCACATACTGGGATTCATTAAATGCAATGGCCTATTATATATTGATATCCAATCAATTAAATTTTTGAAGGTTTGAAGTTGTTTCTCTCTCCCACCCACTCTCTCTCTCTCTCCCCCTCTCACCCTCCCCCTCTTCCCCTCTCTCTCTCCCCCTCTCTCCCTCCCCCCTCTTCCCCTCTCTCTTCTCTCTCTATTGATACTCTTTGTTTGCATGTATTAATTATTTCATCACTATCAATTTAATTTTTTTCAGAATCCAGGGTAGCATTAGAACATCCAATGCATAGTGTATACACAAAATATGTCGTGGTCCAGTGGATAAATCTCCTGACTGTGAACCACCAAGGTTTGAATGCCTGCCATAGCACTAACATCCTATGGCAAGACAAATTAAATCAATCCACAATGGCCACTTAAATGCCAGCCAGGTAATAAATGGGTACCTGACAATTTGCTGAGGTAATGATTATTCAAAGAGCCCAAGGAAAAACTGCAATGATGCTGATGAGGCTTCTCTGGGTAAACAAATTATTATATTACGTTATATTCTTTTTATTACCAGGTACCAGTATTATATTTGTCTTCATATGCAAACTATGTCTTCAGGGCATGGTATGAGAGAGGTACAGGTATCTCTTGGGATTTCTGATCAATTTCCATTTTTCTCTTTTGAATCTGACTACCGGTACTAGTATCACCCAGGATACGCATTAATTATCATTATTCGTAACTTTTGTCAGATTTCTGCAGGTGTATGAATATAAATATAGAGTAATTCTGCCACAGTTCACTCAGAGTTCATTTAGACATCTAGCCATTGTAAAATCTCTAGATCCTTATACCTACAATCGATACAAATTTGGATTTTGCTTTCCTTGAAAATGAAACAGCTTCGTTTTTAAAATAAATTTTCAACCAAAAATAGTCGTGATAAAAACTATGATTTAAAGGTACTATGTCCCTTTTGCAGCCAACCTCAAATTCTGTAGAACTTTGTAGGAATTATGAATATGTCATGTATGTCCTATCTGTGAAATTTAAACGTTAGCAGTGTCCTCATATTCAAATTATGCAAGGAAACCCGTTTACTTGCTAGACTTCACTGTCAGACACTATTGAGTGACTGACTGGCTTTTTTTCTTCTTTGGTAATAACATACATGAAAAGAGTTGTAAAGGGTACATGAGCATTTGTCTACATCAATAACCCACTTCTTGTGATGGCCAAAATTAAACTGATTGAATCTTTGCGCAGCGTAAAACGTATGACCATTTGGTACAATTGTCTGAAAATCAAGACTATTACTTTTGGGCTCTATAGCCCTAAAGTCGATTTGACAACTAATAGTCGTTATTTTCCCACTTGAAGACATTTTCAAGCCCCACCTTTTTTAGGGAAGTTCTAAATTAGTATTATCTTTCAAATGCAGTTGGAATTTAACTTTTTCATTTTTTTGGCCTGCAAATGGGACATAGTACCTTTAAACAAATATAAACATGGGTAGACGGCAGACCAATTAGACATGAACTCAATTAAAGTCCTTAAAATTTACTAAATTGTCTGTTGAGAGCCAGAAGGGTGTTAACTCTGAAACAAACTGGACTTAATGCCCTTCTGGATCTGAAGTGACAATTATGTCTGCATTTTGCACACACAGAAAAACAATATTTTGAAGACACCATACCATGGTTTTATTAAAAGCCAAGCCATCCACCTCTCAACTCTACTTCTTCGCACACAAACATCCGTTGTGCGGTCTCGCTCTCACCGATTGCACCGTCACCCGATCCAAGGGTATACTTCTCCTGATAGATAGGCTCTCTATCTATCTCCGTTTTCAGGAAATATGGAGGGT
Source organism: Strongylocentrotus droebachiensis (assembly GCA_035222895.1). NCBI lineage: Eukaryota > Metazoa > Echinodermata > Echinoidea > Camarodonta > Strongylocentrotidae > Strongylocentrotus > Strongylocentrotus droebachiensis. The sequence continues at coordinate 78,231 of JAVYIG010002244.1, read as the reverse complement.
TTTATTTCCATATCATATCGGCAGGAAACCGCCTAGAATTCAAAGTGCTTCCTGGTTTCTTGATAATTCGCAACAAATTTCTAGATTGTGTCATAAATATTTGTCCTCACCAAGATGGAGGTTGTATATGGATGATAACAATATCAGACGGAGAGGTTCCATGACCTTGATCTTCCGTTGAGAAGCAGAATGGTATCTACTCATTTGCTTCTACAAAGATTTAACGCCGTTCTGGCTCCGAACGGAAGACATGGAAGTGACAAAATTGCTTCAAACTGTCTCTAGGTCAAGTTTTTTCCATTCACATTTCAAGTAATTCAGTTCAAATTAGATTATAGCTAGGGATAAAAGCTTTGATTTTTGTTTAAATAAATAACATGTTAGGGGTCTCGATGTTTGAAAATACAGCCTCAAAAATATGCTTGCACATTTCTGAATATCTGAGGATTACTGGTACTGTAAAAATACAAAAAATTGAAGTTCATCTAAGATTTTCAAGATTCAAGTTGATCTGGATCACTTCAACTTTCATGCTGAGAAATAGTTTCTGTAAATCTAATACTTTCACAAACACATTGTAAGTGGCCTGCATACTTCTTCTAAGTAGGTTTCAGGTTGTTTATATTTTCGATTTACGCCTTTTTTTTATATTGTTCTTGAAGATAGGTGTAAGTCTTGATGTTCAATTTAAAAAATACACAGAATTGTCTGGTTTTTTATACCGGTAGTTATCAGGAAATGCAGAGCAAACCAAGGTCAACTTGTTTTTTTATGACCTTTCATGGTTAATTTGAAATTGAGATTGCATATTTACATTGATGTGTACTAAGAGGATAACATGCATTTCAATGCAATACATTCTGTACTTTGTACTGACAAATAAAATCATATACCATTATGTGATCATTAAGAGTAATCAAATTAACAACCATCTGATGAAATATTTTAAGAGGAGTAGGGTTTTATGGTAGCCTGTAAAGAAAGGCATTGCTGAACATAATACTTAGGCAGCACATGTGGGGACTTCCCGCATCGACACTTTGCTGTCATAAAAACACAACTGAGATGTCAAAATTATACAATACATCGATGGGAATACTAACGATAAGTTTTGACAAATGACTGAAACTCATTTACTTCTTGCCATATGTATATCACATAGAGTCACAGAACGAAACCTTGAGAGGGAACATTCAAAATGACCTGAAAATGATCTCAAAACAAGGATCAAAAACTTGAATGTGACATCAATCAAAAATGCCAATTTGCCTTATTTTCTTTCCTCGCTGTACAAAGAATTAAACATCAGCCGCTGCCGACTCAATTTCACTCGGATTAAGTTCTTCGCGGCTATGCTTTCCGGAAGACATTTTTGACGTTCCCGTTCCTGCTCTCTAACCGATCACATCCGTACTGTACCCATAAGCGGGCTGACAGACGAAGATTAGCGTTAGAGACGATTTTAATCCACGAATGATGAGGTATCATATTTCTCCTCTGACTCTAGTGTCAAACTTCTAAAATACAAGATCTCTTACAAGGGGTTTTTTTTTAATACTGCTTCATACAGGCTTAATACTGAATGTCTGAAGTAGCTGGAAAATCAAGGCATGTATGTAGGAAGAGGGGGAAAAGAAATAAGTCAGAGTAGCCAATGTAATGAATCTCTTGATTTATTTTCTTGTTTTGCCAAGAACTATGAATTGTGATGAGTGAAAACTGTGCAACTTGGAAGCACTTTCTAAACAATTATCAGTCTTTGCCATTAAATGAATATTCATTAGCTATATTTTCCAGTGTTAAAAAAACCCACTGAAAATGTCAAATCACAACAACAATTGGTTGATATTTTCAAAGAAAATCTTCTAGAAATTATACAAATTTTAGTGGGGGAGAACCGCTCATTTTTTTCTCCATCTTACTCTCAGTAACTTCTACTTTAAAGGGGATTCATTATAAAATGTTAAACAAAGCTTGTAATAATTTAATAGTTTAATCTACAAGTTTGGAAGCGCTTAGTGATTGTAATAAGTGCTATATAAAAACTGAGTATTATTATTATTATTATTCAATTCTCGTTCAAATTAAATTTAGCAACTAAACAGCTATGAATTTCATGTTTCTTTATCACACATTGGCATCGTTCACAGATCACTGTCAGTTCTTTTCATCCAAGTTTAATCGATCGAATTTCTTTCTTCTTTGGACTGACATAGCCCCCATTAGAAGAGCAGTGGGAATTCCTGGAGATCCTGTGTAATATAATCGGAGTATTAATTTTCACGGGTTCTGGTCCGTTAAGTGAAACCTTAGACCCATTAACTGATAATCATTGTCAGATCATCCCCCTTGATACATTGGCTCACCACTTGACACCTGTTTACATAAAGGTTTTAAAGGAACCTATCATTTCTTGTGACATAATTTTTTTTTTTTTTAATATTTGTAATAGGAATAATAACAACATTTATTGATTGACTGATTGATCGATGATTGTTTTACCTGGCTGCTAAGAAAGTATGTGCAAACTTGCAAGTTAAAGCAACCAGGGGACTGATGGCTTTAAGTCCTCTCCAAGGGACTTGGTAATGAGGACTAATGCCAATATACCAAAAGACTTGGTTTGAACCCGCAACCTCCCAGTTTTATTCAGTTTAAGGTTAGGGTTAGGTTCAATATTTTGTCCAGATGTAAGGGCAATAGTGGAGCAATAAATCGGTTTACTAAAATATCCAAATTTATGGATATTTCTTTGCTACTGACAAGGTACTCCACTAATCTGTTATTAATGAATGAACAACAATACTTGGAATCCAATCTGTATACATTACTTAGTGCTATGTCAGGCAAATCCCAAGCAAGCTTTCAGGTTGTCAAGAATAACGTTTCTTGAAACACTATGCATAAAATTTCAATTTTGCCAACGAAGCACACATCCAGAAAGAAAAAAACAGAACGTGGAGCTTCCACTTCTGGCCAACAAACTAATCCCGACACCTTGGTATGTCCCGGACAACACTGATCAGCATGCTGTGATGGATATGTCTTAATCAACGGCGCATATGAATACTGATCCACCATATGTTTGTTCGATTGATTTGTCGTTACTACACCATCATACATGCATTTCTGCTCCCTCCTAATCCAATCCTTTTCCCATTGTAGTCTTGTGAGAGGTAGTCTTAGAATGGAGACACGCAGCAATTATACTTTTCTTAAACTATTTCAACTTTTTTAAGGAGACTTTGACAGTGACCTTGTTTTTTGTATCGATGCACTTGTGTCTAAAACTGCCTGGATTTAATTGAATGTTATATTTATTTAAAAAAAATTATCGTTTATTTAGATAAAAGGAAAATTTCCTTTATTTCTTCATTTGTTATATTTAATTTTGCTCTGAGAGCATTTCATTGGTGCAAATACATTTGCATTTTAGTTCTTTCCCAAAAGACAAACATATAAAAACAGCAAAATTTACGACTACATTTAAAAAGAAACTAAGACCAACATACAGAATATTTGAAGAGGCTTGATTGTGATGGATGGAAAGGAGAAAGAAAGATGATCATTTTGTTGTTGCAATCCAAATTTAACTTGAGAAAATTCAATAAGATAGCAAGAAGTAGAACCCTGTGGTTTTGTATAGATAAGGTCGAAGGAGGGTTAGAGTTCAATGTCGCGGAGTGATCAGGAGTAGAAATACAGACAGCGTTTCGCAATGTCTGAGATTTGATCTGGAAAAGGTAGAGACATGAGAAACTGAAGATGGAGAAATTCAATTGAACAAAAATAGTAGTAGTAGTAGTAATAGCGGTAGCAGTAAATGAAGTAGCAGTAAGGGAAGTAGTAGTAGTAGGAGTAGTAACATGAAAAAGGAGAAGAAGAAAAAGGAGAAGAAGAAAAAGAAGAAGAAAAAGAAGAAGAAAAAGAAAAAGAAGAAGAATTAAGAAGAAAAGAAGAAAAAGAAGAAATTGAAGGGGAAAAAAGAAGAAATAGAAAAAGAAGAAAAAAGAAGGAGGAGAAAAAGGAGGAGAAAAAGAAGAAGGAGAAGAAGAAGAAGAAATAGAAGAAGAAATAGAAGGAGAAGAAGAAGGAGAAGTAGAAAGGAGTACCCAAGAAGAACTATAGTGGCTTCTACCAGTATGAATACTACTAGTAACATGTACGTCTACAAGTACATGTAGCAAAAACAGAAGCAGTAGCAAAAGTAAAAACAGTGCTTGAAGAACAGAGTAATAATAGAAATTATAGAAGTTGTACAAATAAAAACATAACACTGGACACCAACACCCACTTGTGATATGAAAACAAAACCTGAGATAGCATCTACATCTCAGTTATGGTAGGCATTCCGGCCTATAGTTTTATGTGCCAATACAAACACAATACTCTCATAAGGAAATATAATATGGTGTGTAACTGTGTATCTATCCTTCTTCCTTTCCTTCTCTTCATTCTATACACCTCCTCCTTCAGACGTCTTGTCTCCGCGAGCCATATTCCTCGAAGGATCTTCCCAACAAAAAAATCACCACCACTTCCCGACAACCCCACCCCCTATGTTTTTCCCAGGCTGTGCATGGGCCTCGATGGGAAAGAAACAGAAATATTGGTCTGTTTTGTGCATCGTCAGGGGGTATGCTCAAGTTACGGGATCGAATTATCCCTCCAATGACTTTGACCATGAAAGAGAGAGAAGTCGGAGAGGGTGGAAGAAGACAACCGACGTCCAAACGGGACCTTTCTCGCTGGTTTCAGATCCAAGATGTTCCCACGTCGTTGAAGATGACTGACACATCTCCGACAAAACTTTTTCAAAACTAAAATACACTTCAGACTGCTTGCTGCCAACCTTGAAATTTAATAGGCAAGCTTTCATCATTTCCAGTGGACTTTCTTAAACCAAGTTCACAAACTTTCTTGCTGTCTGCTGCCTCATGATCACCGAAGCAAAGATAGGTTTTTAGTAAATAACAAAACTTTCATAAGTTGTACATTGCTTCTCAAGACCTATCTAGTATTTACCAAAAAAATATTCAAGTTTTTCCAAAGTTGTACAAGCTTTACTGTGACCCACTAAATCTTAGTTGCAATGTTTGGGCTATTTAACGAGATCTTGCTTTTCAAATTTATTAAACCTTCTACCTTCTACTATTTAAGAATAAACAATATTCAATCTCAAATCAGGTCAAATTAAATTCTGTGTTTTCTTTAATACAGCAACCACATAAACGATACTCTGAGAGGGCACATTTGCATTTAGAGCATCCGGTGTTGCTTGCTGATCCACAATCTCCCAAGACTTTCATGAGCGAGAGAACATGAAGAATAAAAGAAGAAACATCTACAAAGCGGGTTAACAATGACTATTTGACCAATATCTAGGAAGCAGCCGAGACGGTAATTAGATTGGCAAGGCGCAAAGCCGGTTGTGTTACAGGGGAAAGTCACAAGAGCAGAGAGGTAAGAAATGGATCACACCTTGAAAACCCAGCAGCACATCGAAGCAAATATGATTAACACCTAGCCATTCTCACAGGTGGGGAGGCTGATTGGGAAATAACGGAACGTTAATTGGCCGCGAGATGGGCTTGAAATAATGGCTGCTCAATACACGAGGGAGCAGTATTCTTTAATATCAAGGTATACAGGTAGATGTTCTGTAAGGTAGTTTAGGGCCCAGTTTCACAAAACTTGTCATCAGTGACAATTGACAGTTTTTGTTATAAGCTACTGAAATCCTTGCTTCTGATTGGTTATCGTCAGATTTGTCACAGATTTTTGTCATTTGTCATTGAAAAAAGGCTTTGTGAAACAGGTCCCAGGTGTTGGCAAATCATGGAGGACCAGAGAAATGAACCAGAATGGCAGAATTCATAAAGGAGGTTTAATTCAAATCATGGTCTAATTAAACCTCCACAGTGGACTAAAATAGGTGTATACATATATATATAAGCATTAGATCATATTGAAAGAGTAAGATTGGCCATTGGACATTAGGATAGGGGCATACTAGAGGTAGAGGTGTTATGGTCCAGTGGATAAGATTTCGGACTGTGAACCACAAGGTACAGGGTTTGAATCCCTGTCACAGCACTAATATTTTTTGGTAAGACATTAATCTACATCTGCCACACTCCACCCAGGTGAGGTAAATGATATGGCAGCCATGCTAAAGCAGGGGTAATAACAATGGAGCGCCAGTAGTGGCTAGACAGGAGCATTTATATACTATTATTATTATTATTTACTACGTTTATCATTCTGGTAGTAAGGAACATCACATATAAAAACCATGAGTGACATATTCTTTTACAATAATCAAATAATTTCAGAAACTGGAGCACACTTTGTTAAGACACAGTTTATGCTATGATTTGCAGCAAGGTATGACCATGGCAAAGATTTCTAAATAATGTTTCAATACACATACAACATATAGGAACGATATAATAATTGACCCAAATGCATTTGCTGTGGAACTGAGCAAACGCAGAATGACTTTGGAAGAATCGTGTCATCGGATTTCTATCTTTTAAATACTTTTAAAAGTGCTAATTATCCTGACCTTGTTTCACTTTCTCAAGTGAGGATGTAAGTAAGGATTGGCAGTAGACTAGTAATAGCTTGGAATTGATTGAAACTAAAACTTATCAGAGGAACTGGGTGTGGATTGTTTTTTTAAGTATTTCTACATAGCAATCAAACTGACCAGCCAGATAGTAAGCATTTGTATTGTTTGCATGAAAATTCTGAAAAAAATAATCAAATTGTTGCCAAATATGGAATAGAAAATCTTGTGATGTTTTGACTATTTCCTTCTTTGCTCAGAAAACAAAAGTACAAATTCAAGGGCCGACATTTAAAGGCCAAATTTCACTTTTACTCTTGGTTAAACAAAAATCTTATGATTGTCTAAAAAATACAAGAAATATTCAATTTGTTGCCAAATTATGGACAAGAAAATCTTCTTACGTTTTGACTCTAAGTACTAATTCTAGGGCAGACATTTAAAGGCCAAATTTCACTTTTACTCTTGGTTTTAAAAAAAATCTTGAATCTAACAAAGATTGAACCCTGATATTGAGAAAGGCCTTAGAAATCAGTAGTATCAGAGGTGCATGATGATTTACTTTTTATACCTAGATAGATTACAGGTGGGAACATCACAACAAGTTTAACAATTCCATTTGTGTGGAAGGTGTACACCTGGACAATTTTCAACAGAAATGTCATTCTGATCAGTATTCCACACATAAGCAGGTAAGGGCTGGAGACTCCGAGACCTGAAAATCGTCTGACTGAGCATCTCCGCGCCCGCTAGATTTATACAAAGATAATGGCATTTTGAAACTTGCCAAGATGGCCAATTCCACGAGTCGAAGAAAAAACACGGCGACAAAAAGGAGAAAAGGGACGGCATATGGAAGAAGGAGGTCTCCCGTCTGAGAAGATGCCGTGGGCGATTCGAGACATTACTGAAAATGAGCGATGGACCCCATTTTCCTATCCCCTTTCGTTTTCTTTTCGCTCGTTCACGGGGAGAACACATTTCGTCGCGAAAATCACCAAAGGCTGCTAACTGTCATACAGCCATTAGTACCCGGTTTCGCAACAAACAAGCGAGAGGGGAAAAAAGAAGAAAAAAGGCGCGAGCAAGGAAAATGTTTTCTCTCTTTATACACAGAAAGAAAAAGACGGTGAAAAGAGGTTGAATAGGCTTGAGAGAGAGGGGTAACAAAAGGGTATGGGAGTCCCTTAGGGGGTGCTATACAATGCAATACTATTCAAAATGCTGATTTTTCACCGTCCTGCCTTGTAAAAACCCAAGGTGTTCTTTCCATAATTTTGATAGATGGATTCTTGTAAGGAGAATGGGAAATGATTTCGTAACAGCTCCCTGGAACCCTTGCAAACAAATACAGGAGCCAGGATTATTCATATAACTAGTTGCTTACGACTCCCCTTCGGCTCAAGAACAGGCATTGCTCTTTCCATTATATTTCATCACGTAAAGAGTTGCTTGTTCTAAAAGCAGCAATTTCTAATCCATCAGGTCTTGTAGATTAATACACAAAACATACATCAAATGAACACACCTTAGTGACCTTACTAGATTTGCAATATCGCCTGTGTTTAGAGCCGGAAGGGCATTAACTCTGTGTAAAAGCATATGAGTTAACAGCCTTCTGGCTCAAAACAGATGATATCTGATTTGGAATCAATCCAGTATTCAGTATTGTTTTGAGGGAACTGCTGAAAAAATAACTATTTCATGAGACAAGATTGGTTCACCTAGGCTATAGATTAATTCAAAGTTAGCTCTCTCTCTCTCTCTCTATTACTTTCAAAAGTTATATTGTATGTTTGAAGCCCAAAAGATGTTAACTCGTATACTTTTAAACACGGACTAAACAAGCGCCTTTCTAAAAAGATGATCTCTTGTTGCCTAAACCTGAATAAATGTAAGACAATTATCAATATATGGTGCTCAAAAGTATTCCAATCTCTTCAACCCCCCCCCCCCCCTCAGTCTCCTAAACATAATCTTATATAATATAACTAAAACATGGTCATACTAAAATATATATCATTGTGCATGTATATCAAACAAACACGAGGTGTAGGGTTATAACAGACATACATTACGATCAAACGTATACATCGGACACTTAAAACAAAAATACAAAACAAACATGTAATCATATGGTCTGCGGAGAGCCATAATGGTGCTACTTGTAGTTTAAAAAATACACAAGGTAACACACTTCTAGCCCTCTGCAAACAATAAACATTGTATCATTATCCATTTCATAAAAGAAAGTAAAGAAATTGTATAAAACATGATATTCAGTGCATATCATTCCGGTTAATTGTGCAGATATATAAAACAGTACATTTAGTGGAAATAAAAAAGGGAGAGAATTTATACTAACTCTAGACCTGAGATCATTACGTAGCAACTTCTAGGGCAATTGACGTCACATCACCATGATACAATTGAATATTAAACATGTATATCATCCATATCACATATATGACATAAAAAACACATCCAACAGACATAAAATTACTTCTTTAACATCAAATATATGCGGGAAAGCAGGGCGGCAGTAAAATCATGATGAAAAAGTATGCCGGCTGCGCTTTCTCGCGGTAACGGCTTTATTTTGCCGGCTTTTATATGCAGCATGTTTCGCAAATCTGCGCGGCCGGACATCCATTAGGTTGATCACTAACATCCATCTGAACTGAAGAAGGAAAAAACTGTTAACGTCAGCCCCAGCTCATGAGAATTTTGTCCTATTTAGCGCAAAATCCTGTTTACACGAATATAACAACAACATATTATAATAAAATATTGAGGAAAAAAACTGATTGAAGCACAAGTAACCTCCATGCATTGCGAGAATCAGCCAGAAGCTATATGTTTCATATTTCAAAAAGAGAGAGAAAGTAAGAGAGGGAAAGCATACATACAGTGATCAAACTTCACCAAACAACAGGTATGAAATATATACGATTGTTTTCAGCGGGCGATGAATAATGCCGATAACTCATGCAAATGAATAACACCACTCTAGCTAAAGCTATCAAGGAGGAAAAAAATTGTTCACAAAAAAATCTATTTTTTTGTCATGATTTATATTATTGACTCCAAGCCAGGCGTTGAATGTCAGTTATCACACCCAATTACAAAATGCACTATTATTAACATGAGTTTGTTGGGATAGAGGAATGATGAGAAATTCTGCCCAGCCTATGATGAAATGAATTGCATGGAACTCATTCTATCAATGATCTTCACTAGCGTAACTAGCAAATTGGCAATAACAGGACTCTGCTAATTTAGGGCTAGTGGGATAAATAAATTAAATAAAAAAATAATAGTATAATATAAAAAATAATCAGTGTTCATACCGATTAATAGCTCGTGAATAATATGATTTTACGTAAATTTATAATTTTATACAGACTATAAGATGATCAGTCTGAGGTTTATCGTTTCTATGATATTTTTTTCCCTGAATGTTTATCAGATACATGTCTAAAATAAAATAAATCAATAATACAGAGCCAACTTTCTATGATATTACATTACCAGAAATTTGACAAGGAAAGTATCCCTTTTCCAATTAATTCACGAATAACTAATATATTTTAATCATCCTCATAAAAGTATATTCTAAGAGAAATTTGTAATGGATATAAAGCTTTTGTTGATCATCTATATCTTAAAATATCTGCTCAAAATACCATGAAAATAAAATATTTTTTGGTAACTGTGTATGCATCTTTTTCACATCTGATTCCCAAATCCACTTTTTTCCTGTTTTGTTTTACTTTATATAAGTTTTACTTTATATTAGGGCTATAACTTCCCTCATTATTGGTCTCATGTCAAATGGAAGCAATAGATTCACTTGAAATTACCCCTAAGAAATAAAACGTGTAAAGGCATCATTTCTCAGGCTGGGATTAAAGGCTAGAAAACAAATAAAGATGGTCAATAACAAATAAAATTAGTCTAAAACAAACAAATATAAAGGATCAATACCGTACATCAGCAAAGCAAATAAATGATAAATAAATCAAATAAAATTCATAACATTTAAGGAATGGGAATAAAACAGTAAAAGCAGCATGACAGGATATTTTTCATGTCACTTTTATTTTGAGCCCTCACCTTTAGCGAATCAAAGCAGGCAGTTACACGGCCGTTTTCTACGGTTACAGAGGAGCCTGGATGGGCGTACTTGCACTCGGCGTCCGATCGTTTGCAGGTCCCGCGCTGGAATTCTCGACACGCCTCGATCATTAACCACTGGGTGTCTCGATAGGCCATTATTGTCATGTGGTCCCCTTTTATCTTAAAAAACCCACTACGAAAAAAACGGGATATTGGTTGGAGATGCTAAAAACGTGTGATCTCCGGGTTGTCCCCAACGTCTGGATGGGCGGGTAAGGTTTGACGCCAAGATGGCGGGGCGTGTCTTATCAGGAATATTTCTGGTCGGCGTTCGTCTAGATCGGTTTGAATTGTGCTACATTTACTGAGTTGGGTGAAGCAAGGGGGTTACAATGATTGCATTGCACATTCATCTGCAAGTTATAAGGGATCTAAACTGCTGCTACCATGGATTTTTGCCCACAAAGAGTTCAGAGTTTGAACCACCGTCCTTCCTCCTGCGTGGTTTACCCCGCGCTAATCACCGCACAGCAAAGCCACTAGAGGAATTTTCATTGGTTGTTTGAAAAAACGGTGAACAGAGAATGCAAGCAAGAGAGACAGAAAAATAACAGGCTTTGGAAAAAGTGAATGGCAAATGGTAAAGCGCTTGCAATCCCAAGATAAAAATCAATCGAGTTCTCTGGCTAAAAAAAATGGAGAAAAGGGGGGAAATTATTCTTCAAAATTCAGCGTTGTAACTTTCTAGAAATCATGTAAGTTTTTTTTTATAAAGGATTTTATTTGCAGAAAGCGGTGATTTTGGAAGCGTAGAGCGATGCGGAGAGGCGGCGGGGTTGAGTGCTCGACGAAGATTGACTCACGGATGAGGAACATGAGTGCGAGTCGTTGGTGGTCGTTGTCACTGTCGATGACGGGACCAATCCAAACTCGACGAAGGATCCGAAACAAGTCGAGGGCAATCCTTCCACTGGAGCATTGAGTTAGACGATGAAATGATTCACAACATCTAGTCGACGATACAGAAAAGCTTGCGAAATCACGGCCAACCACAAAACCATAAAAAAGCAGCAATGATGACGGCGATTGGAGCAGACTTGTCCCGGCACTTTCACAAGATGCTGGTTGCAATTGTAGCGTTTTTTTGTTCCTTTTACGAGCTCACTACGCTATTATTTTTTTTGGCAGCACCTGCAGAGGGCGAGAGAATAAGAAAAACGGTGGCATGAGAATCAAGTTACTCGCGACTTGAACACACCATCTTTAAATCACATCTCACATCCATCTAACACATGTAACATATGAGAACAGCTACAACTACTACACAGTATGCTTTCCTGGATTTATGGCAACAAGTGGTTACATTATTAAATCACTCTCTCAATATTCCCTGACAGTATGATAGTGGCAATATGGTAGGAAAGATGTAGGTAATACAGTGACAGCATCACAATCCAACGAGCAGAGACGATATTCACCTGTGCTTTTTCTTATTTGAAGAGCCTTTAGCGCCGCTATTCACCTTCTAAGCTAGAATGGTGGCGAGTCTCTTGTCAGCATGCAAAGAGCGCGACGACGGCTACTAGCCAGCTAGTGCTACAGCAGAGAGAGCAGGCGAGGAGCGAGAGAGCGTGAGAGAGCTGAGCGAGAGAGAGGTATACACACCGCACACTGCACAGCTGTGCTTCTTGAGCCAAGTTCACTGCTGCTGCTGTACAGAGCGAAGGGCGCACGATGCCAAGCAACGGTCCGACCGTCTACTCACCAGCCATTACACACACACACACACAAACACACACTCTCTCCTAACGCCGCTGCTCAGTGCTGCTGCCGCCGAATCGAAACTCAGCACAAAAAAAGACACTTGACACACGACTAGACGTGCTAGGTCAAAGGTCAATGAACATGGACTTCCGCCCGCCTGCTACAGACGTTGCCTTACCAACTCATGCTGATGATGATTCGAAAGCTAGCTCACACGAGCTAAAAGAAACTACTAGCAGTTATATGTTCCAGATAAACTGCACAGCCAACGTATACCAAGCCACTGGCCAGTCAATCCTCTATTCATATAGCAAACACACAAAACAAAATCATATTTCGGTTCTATTATACATCTCCCCTGTATGGGACCTTTAGTGTAAATGTAAGCTAGTCTGTTATCCTAGACAGTCATTCCTTCGGAGCTTCAACAATTAAAAGCTCTTCCAGGCAAAGAATGAGAATATAAATGTGGTTCAGGTAATAATTGTTACAAATATTAATTACAGCGTGCCAAACAAGTTTGTGTAATTGGGGGTGAACGTGTGACTCGTTCGATTGGAACTTTTAGAACAAGTTATTGATAAGGGTTTGGAAACAGAAACTAATACAAGGTCTATGGGAGAGAAAAGCTAAATGGATATAACCTTGTATGTATTCAACAGGGCAAAGAATAATAGAAAGGTCCAATCAGCATGCACGGTCTACCGGCATTGGATGCCAAGTTCACTGGTCTTTGGCCCTTAGCTCGCTCACAGCACCCGTGATAGTCTATCCAAACAGACCTCTAAACATCAAACAAAACTTTGAAAAAGTCCATGTGTACTAGCCTTCCCGGCTCCTTAAAGGCCGTCTGTACTAGTTAGGCTAGGAGGGATTAGACGACCCAGGGTGGTCACTGACAGGTGGCTATCTCATCAACTCAACTCTCAATAAACATAAGAAAAAGAGGATCATGGGGATCAATGGTCACCGATTAGGCATTGTTTTCTATATAGAGGGAGCAAGTAGCTACAAGTAGTACAGTGGGGCTTTAAATGAGCTGCTAATTCTTGAGTGGTCCAGCTTTAAGAATGTTTCTTGCCAAAAACATGGCTGTCATCGAATATCTGTGGAAGTTCTGGTTGAACACCAATTCTTGGTAAAAAGTGGCATGAAACTGTGAAGAACATGAATGTGTCACATCTGCTCAAAGCCAGAAGGGCATTAACTTATGTCACTCAACACAGAGGTGACATCCTTATGACTCTCAAAAAGACAATATTGCATACCCAGGATCTAATTACTTCTAAAATCATCAAGTTGCATCAAGGCTTCATTGCAAAGAAACTTAAAACAACGTTAATGAAAACATTTCTGGCTCTCCAACAGACAAGATTTCATGCCCATGATCTAATTACTTCTAAAATCATCAAGTTGCATCAAGGCTTCATTGCAAAGAAACTTAAAACAAAGCTAATGAAAGCATTTCTGGCTCTCCAACAGACAATATTGAATATCCAGGATCCCAATTTCTATAACCATGAACTTTCATCAAGGCTTCATTGCAAAAACTTCCAACAAAGCTAATGAAAGCATTTCAAATGTAAAACATGGCCTTCAAAGTCAGACTACAATATTTATGTACATGGCACATTAAATTATAGGGAAGGATACATTTTAGGAGACTGAAAAGAATAGACCAAAACATTCTAGTAAACACTTTGCAGTATTCACAAGTCATTGAAAACGGCTAATGATATACTTTCTTTAAAAAAAAAGCTGTTTCTCCATTGCGTTTAGGAACTTATTTTGATTGAATTAAGCCTATGGAAGGGCAAGTCATCCATAGCCAACAGGCTTCATGGTGATTTGATATTTTAGGTAATACAGTGCATATATCAAGAGAACAAGTCTACATCTATATCAGGGGGGAAATACACGGGGGCTCAGGGCAAATTAGCCCCCGAAATGCCAAAAAGAGCCCCCGAAAGTCATAAAAGAGCCCCCCCAAAAAAATTGCATAGAGTTAAATGCAAAACAAAATAAAAAGTGTTATTTTCATGCAAGCAAGCTTGAAAAGTAGCCCCCCAAATTTTCAAAGTATTAGTTTCCCTGATCTTTATATTTAAAAATAACTTTTTTAACCCCCTGCCTATGTGATCCAGGCAGGTCCTGTATTGACTAATGAATATGATGATTATTATGATGATGATGATGATGATGAGGGCTTCTTGTACAGTGCTAGTGTCAGCCTCTGGTGGGCGCTCGTGGCGCTTGCTCTACAATATGTCACAAATTCAGCGTTCTTGGTTAGTGCATCAAATTAAGATTAATTTCAATTAGTCTTTATTGAAATTATAATTCTTGAGATGATGTCATAAGCTGGGAACAGGAAAGTTTCAAAGCCAGTCTGCACTATACTTATAGCTACTTACGCCCTCTATACAGCCAACAATGCCTAAGCGGTACCCGTCGATCCCCTCATCATCCTCTTTTTCTTATGTTAATTGAGAGCTAATTTGATGAGATAACCACCTGCCAGTGACCACGCTGGGTGGTCTAATCCCTCCTGGCCAAACTAGTACAGACAGGCATTAAGGGCTGACATGAATGCTGACATACGCACATATTGAAGAATTCCGTAGTCAACTGGTCAAAATGTAGTTCATATTGCATCGCATATGATATGGCAGAACCATTTTAATACGGTGACATCCTTTCCTTATTCCCTCAAAAAATGGGGATTATCCTATTGGCACTGGCTCTGATTTCTTAATTTCCTGTAGAAAACCAACATCTCACTTTCACTTCTACAGAGCAGGCTTCGGACGTGTTGTTTGCAATTTGATTTTCAGCAGAATCTGTAGTTGGGACAGTTACAAATCCTGGCACATTATTGATAAAGGACCCATATATTTGATATATTGCATGTTTGAAGCCAGAAGGGTGTTAACTCTGTATAAATAAAATGTGTGAACACCATTTTGGCTCTAAACATAATGGAGAAATGAGGTGCAATGGCTCTGTGGTCAAGCAGTGATCTCTTAATCTAGAGGTTCAGGGTTCAACACTATATTGATGTGCTAGTGCCATTGACTTTTCTCTCATTCTACATTGTTGGTCCTACTCACAATTTGTTATAATTTGTTTATAAAAGTTGACTCCCTCGTCAAAAAGGGCAAAGATTTGTGTCCGATAACTAAAACCTCATCAAAATTATTTGTTATCGTGCATGACACAGCAAATTCTTTATTGTACTGAATACCTGGGGTAACTGGAAAGAATGATGGAAAAGAGTGAGAAAAGGGACAAAGAAAGAAAGAACAAGAATAAGAAAGACATATGAAGAGAAAGAGAGAGAGAGAGAGATAGCGCGCACAGAAAGAGAAAGAGAGAGAAAGAGAGATGGCAGGGGATACAAAATACCCAAATAAAGAAGAAAAACAAAAGACATAGAAAGTAGAACAAATAGCACAAGAGAAGTACATGACTTTTTTTTTAAATACAAATTGTCATCAATCACACACTCCTACTCCTCTTTTCACCACTTTTATCAACAACTGATTGAAAATGATTTAAAGTTCATTTTTACAATATAATCTTAGAAGCTTATAAATAGACAGAAGTTTTATTATGCACACTGCCTTCGGGCGAGTATACAGCAGCACACAATAGACAGCAAACAATGAGTGTGGGCAATGTGACATGACATATCTGCAGGGAGTTCCCTTTTAAAGCTGATCATGGATTCCGGTAATGGACTTTAATTTCTTGGGAAATTTGCTGAGAGACATTGTGAATTGCTTAACCCTTTCCTTGCCATGAGCATGAATTACCTCCTGAGAATATAATTAACTTACTCTGTTCACATTGATGTATATTTCATATGTATTGTAATTTATAGGTTTATTTGTAATTTTTCGTTTTGTTTAATATGTAATTGTTTATAATTGTGTTTTGTTTGTCGGTAAGCACTTTATAAACACAGTTTTATTATTATTTTATTAATATGACTATGAGTATTGATCAATTTGATCAATGTTTGAAGATTAAAAATGGGTATGATTTTCTTGCTGCAATGTAAGGAGGTAGAATATTATTGTGAAGCTTATTCCCATAGAAGATACTATGTACCCAATTGATAATGATGAAACAAATATTAGAGAGAGGTGTTGTGGTCTAGCTAGTGGATGGGTTTCCAGACTGTGAACCACAGAACCATAAGGTATGGGGTTCAAATCCCTGCCACAGCACAATGTACTTTGGCAAGACATTCATCTACTTATGACACACACAACCCAGGTGAGGTAAATGGGTACTTGACATTGAATGTGTACCTCAAAATGCTAGAGGGCTGTACGAGCAGCCATGCTATCACTGTGGAGCACCAGGTACCTGTTTCACAAAGCCGTTTTTCAATGACAAATGAACAAAAATCAGTGACAAATCTGCTGATAACCAATCAGAAGGAATGATTTCAGTAGCTTATAACCAAAAACTGTCATTTGTCACTGATGACAAATTTTGTGAAACGCCCCCCAGGAGTGTCAAGAATTATAATAATGTGCGCTTTACAAGAACACTATTATCATTATTAATCAACATTTCAACACCTGAAGTTTTCATTAAGTATAATTGTTCCAAACTTTAATGGCATAAAAGGAGTTAAACAAATAGTGGATTTGGTGATTGGGCCAGCAAACTTGTTGACAAACTAAACAGAAACTTTACAGGAAATCATTTTCTCTGAAAAAGCACAAATCTAATTTCAACATATCACATCACGTGCGATGCACATGTCACGAGTACTATATTGATTCTCTTTATTTCTCATGGCTCATTAAACAACTACTAAACATTTAATAATAAAGCGATTCAGCAAATATCATAAATTTGCAATCTCAAACATTCAATGTACATTTTGTTTCATTCTGTGTTGACATATTTTTCATGAACTCAAAGATTTAAAGGGTGTTTTGAAGACTAGTAAAAATGAAAAATAAATGGATTATCTGCAACCACCTATTTATTCTGTTGCTATGTGACATGCATTTCAGGATTCATGACTTTCAATAAAATTTAGTGATTTTGTTATGATTTTGGTGTTCCTAAACCTCATATTACAAAACTAATTTGTTCTCCTAAGTACTAAATGTTTTAGAAACTTCAAGACAATTTATTTCACTGCAAGATTCAATCACAAGTACCCCACCTCATCATTTAAGAGTTGAGGTAAAATTATTTTTTATATTTTTTACAGGATCAATTAAACTAACAGTACATAAATAAGGTGACTAGTGATTTTGGGAGAAGGAGTAGCTAAGTATAAAGTAAAGAAATTTAAGGAAAGAAATTTAAGGAAAGAAATTTAAGGAAAGAAATTTGAGGAAAGAAATTTAAGGAAAGAAATTTAAGGAAAGAAATTTAAGGAAAGAAATTTAAGGAAAGAAATTTGAGGAAAGAAATTTAAGGAAAGAAATTTAAGGAAAGAAATTTAAGGAAAGAAATTTGAGGAAAGAAATTTAAGGAAAGAAATTTAAGGAAAGAAATTTGAGGAAAGAAATTTAAGGAAAGAAATTTGAGGAAAGAAATTTAAGGAAAGAAATTTGAGGAAAGAAATTTAAGGAGAGAAATTTAAGGAAAGAAATTTAAGGAAAGAAATTTAAGGAAAGAAATTTGAGGAAAGAAATTTAAGGAAAGAAATTTAAGGAAAGAAATTTGAGGAAAGCAATGTGAACAGTCAAGACCTTTAGCTAACATAAGGTCTTATATGTGTAAATGTCAGTTGTGCTCATCAGTAAATGTAATTTCCAGCATGATGTTGTTAGTTTGTTTATATTCTGCTATATCAGCATGCAATATCATATTGTATGTAATACCAATGGGAAACAAATTTCTGTACTGTTACTATAATTTATGGACAATAAAAACATGAATCTCAAATCTGGAATATTCATGTTATTATCATTATTATGTTATTTATATGTTTATAATGTATGTAACACAAATGAGAAACAAATTTCTGTATCATTATAATATATGGACAATAAAAACTTGAATCTCAAATCTTGAATATTCTATTTTGATTCAGTGTCTCTAGAGATGTAATTCCAGTACCAGAGAACTCATGATGCGCTTTGACAGTGCTCCATGAACTATATAATAGCAGACAGTGCCCTAAAAAGCTAACCAGGCATATCATTCAAGTGGGGCAATAGGGCACAAAACTGAATAAAGGCAAATTTTGTATTGAGAGCAAACAAAGAGATTTTTGAAAGGATGTGGCAAACAAAAAATAATAATGTGAATGAATGAGCTTGAAAGATAAGCAATGAATGGGTCGGGTTATTCATGTGAGAGGGAGGGAGGGTAGAAGGGAGGGAAGGAAGGAGGGAGGGAGATAGGTAGGGAAGGAAGGAGGGAAGGAGGGAGAAAAGGAGGGAGGAAAGGAGGGAGGGAAGAAGGGATGGAGGGAGAAAGGGAAGGAAGGAGGGAGGGAGGGAGGGAAGGAGGGAGGGAGGGAGAGAGAAAGGGAAGGAGGGACGGAGAAAGGGAAGGAGGGAAGGAGGGACGGAGGGAAGGAAGGAGGGAGGGAGGAAGAAGAGATAAAGGGAGAGTTAGACAGAGAAACAGGAGAGAGAGAGAGACGAAACAAAGACAAACAATGGGAGAGGCAGAGACGGAGAATGACTTAAATGTAGAGAGAGAGAGAGAGGGGGGGTGGGGTATGGGGAGAAATAAAGACAGGATAGCATGGAATCAATGCACATAATACGAAAAAGAGATATACAGGGAGATACACAGAAAGTAAAATAGAATAATGAAAAGAGAGAATAGGCCAAAGCCATACCAAGAACAGGACTGACAGAAAGAGGAAACAGGGAGAAAAAGAGAGAGAGAAATAGAGAAAGAGAGAACAGAAGGAGAAATATGAGACAATTGGGAATGAAGTGGAGAAAGAGAGAGAGACAGAGACAGAGAGAGAGAGGTAGAGAGGTAGAGAGAAAGAGATAGGGACAACAAGAGTCGAAAATGCCGTCTTGTAAGATATATAGAATAACTAAAAGAACTACTTCAAAATCATGATTTCTCACTCCATGTATATTTCAGATTTATGATGCATGCAGACTGTGCCTTATTTAATATGGACATGCATGAGCCATCTACTATTCCAGCTTTTTAATCTCTCGTACTCCATGCGACAAATCTATTTAGGTCAGACACTAAATCCATTGTCCCATTTTATCATAACGACTTTTTAATTATTTCTATACTGCTTGCCATTCAAAGACCAAAGTTCAGCTTGAATTAGAGTCGTCTAGATCCTAACGACGTCTCAGACTTAGATAAGTGGGTGATTTGCTTTGGAAGTAGTGCTTTTAGAATAGAGAACAGCTTACCATCAATATAATATTTAAGTAAATAATTTGTTCATATTGATGTTCCTTATAGATGTGTTTTTTCGAGCTAGGAACTGAAAGGAACTAGGCTTACAATCGAATCATCGGGATCCAAAAAGAAGCAATCTCAGATTAAACAAGAAATCAGCACCTGGGACTTCTAAAACCACAGTTGTTGTGTTGTTTTTTGGAAAAGTATTTTTGGAATAATGCTTTCAGGGCAAAATGCAAAAATAGCTTATCTCCAAAGTATCTGAAAAGCATTTCAGAGAGCTGTTTGGCTACTTTTCATGAGACATAATCAAGTCCATCTTATAAGCTTGATTCATTGGATCTGAATCCAAGTGTTCAATTATTGAAAGAAAAAAATTGTTGCAGTCGGATCTTTATCCCAGCTGCAAATAGAAAAAGGGGGACAAAGTTTGGCTGTATTCACCGACAAGGGTTGTACAGAAGCACAGCCAAAGAGAAGGAAAGAGAAATGTAGTTTGACTGATTGTCATTTAGAAACAATGTAGAGAGACACCAATTTTAATTACCCAGTTTTTGTGCACAGGGGTAATAAACTAAACTGTATCTCGACTGTATCCAGTCTTGTCCTGAAACGGCAATGTTACCAACAATTGAAGTGTAAAAATAGTTTAAATTGTAATTCTGAAGGATTGGATGTTTCACATCATTTGGCAAAATGACTGTTTAATCAGAATTAATCATTATTTAGGATTGTCCATCCACCTTTCGCCATAACTAGTACTGAATGTCGAAAAAAAGAAATTAAAGGCTAGCTTCTTTGAATGGAAGCTTATTCAGACAAATTGCTTAAAAAACATGATGCGTTAATAAAACCTGAAATGAAATTGTGGTGTCATTTGGTCTTGTATTTGTCTACAAATGTACTAGTCCTGTAAAGGTTAAGAGAAAAAATAAAATGTTACAATATATCTGAAAATGTGACTATTGGAGGGATGGATGTTATTTTAACATTTACATACAATAACTAAATGATTTGTCTTGCAAATAACATCTCAACATCATTTTTCAAAGAAACATTTATGTAGCCAATGCACCTGTTCTCGTCTCAAGATCTTGGCTAAATTCATGAAGAGCGAATAATTATACCATGTATCCGTGTTTTTCTATCGCCACCCTTTGACCTAGCACATCTTGATCATTTCTTATCAAGAATAATATTTTTGCGCTTCTCGATCATCCACCCAAGACGGAATCCTTTGCTCCAGATAGCTGAGCCTGCCTGACTTGTTGTTGGACAGATGGACGGTTGCCACGGACACACAAGTGCCTGTTACCATGGCGATGGAGATGGTTGCTAGGGTCTAAGAAGGCTGTGGGTTGACTGAGAGGCAAGGTGGTTATCTGTCAATCCACATGTAGATCAGTCCACACGAAAATAAAGAGGAAAAGGAAAGAGGAGGAGAGAGAGGGCAAAAACAAGATGGCCGCCGCTAGGCAAGGCAAGTTCAGGTAACAAAGTAGAGCTTGAGGCCGTTCACCTTTTATTTGACATTTCAGACACATCTTGATGTGGGCGGGGAACCAAAATCCACATTAGGCTTCCAGCATTAGAACTTCTCTTCTTTATCACTTTATTTCTTGAATTGATTCTTTCTCTGAAAATTTGTTAAATGAGTCTTTGTCTCAGTCTCTCTATTACTTCTTCCTTGTCATTGAACTCTCTCCTACTCTTCTTCTTCCTCTCCTTTATTTCCATTTCCCTTTCTCCTTCACATCACTTTCACCATTTACATAATTTGTTTCTTCTTGTTTCAGGTGACTTTTTGTTTCTAGGTATTTTGTTATTTTCATCTCATTTCAGGTATTCTCAAACTCATCCTTCCTGCAATATTTTGTCTCCCCCCCCCTTCTCCTGTGTCTGTCTGTCTGTCTGTCCCTTCTCTCTCCATCCCTCCCCCTTTCTCCCTCTTTCTATCTCTCTCTCTCTCTCTCTTTCCCTCTGTCTCTCTCTTTCTATCTCTCTCTCTCTCTCTCTCTCTCTCTTTCCCTCTGTCTCTCTCTCTTTCTTTCACTCTTTCTCTCTCTATCTCCCTCTCCCTCCTTCTTTCTCCCTCTCTCTCTTTCTCTCCCTCTTTCTCCCCCTCTCTCTCCCCCCCTCTCTCTCTCTTTCTCTCTCTCTCTCCCCCCCTCTCTCTTCCCCTCTCTCTCTCTCTCCCTCCCTCTTTATCTCCCTCTCTCTCTCTCTCCCTTTCCCCCTCTCTCTCCCCCTCTCTCTCTTCCCCCTCTCTCTTCTCTCCCTCCCTCCCCTCTCTCCCCCCTCTCTCTCTCTCTACCTCTTCATAGATAAATGCTAGGCCTATCATGTACACTTCACAAATATGCCATGTTGTAAATATTGCCTGACCTCTGACACAACGCTGTATAAACATTCCTGATTCTGAAGCTGGACGATTTCACACCATCCCACGTCGTCGAGCTTCATCATTTCAGATATAATTTCAGATTCTGACCCAGAAAGAAACCCCAGATATTCATTTCGTACTTGCCTGAAATAATAATATGATAATAATAATGTAGATTTATGTAGCACTTGAATATGAAATACCATCTCCAAGCGCTTTACAGATATTATTACCCTGGTCATCGGATTCATTCACGCAAGATAACCCTGGTCATCGGATTCATTCACGCAAGATTACCCTGGTCATCGAATTCATTCACGCACAATGTGCACCATCTCCACTCTCTGGAGAGTATTCCTACTATATAGAGAGCAATCTTACCATATGGTCAGCATGAGGGCATATGGTAATTACTAACACAAAGGCTTTCGTCATCCTACCAGGTACCCATTTCTATCCTGGGTATGGAGTGGCAAATGTAGATTAATGCCTTGCCAAAGGACATTGGTGCTATGTCGGGATTGACCCCATGACATTTGCATTTGAAAAAGCATGCAGAAAGTCAGGAATTATGAAGACCATTGAGTATTTGCGCTGTACAACAGCCACCAATATGAATATAATTTACGCACATTTAAAAACAGCCAGGACTAGAAATTATATGGTTCAGAAAATCATGAAATTCTTTACATAACAATTCAAACCCAAACTTGCAAATAACATGTCAACAATTCTAAAAAAAATCCAAAAGAGCTTTGGTAAAAATTAAAATCCATAATTGCAATTAAATAAATACCAGAAAGTTCCTAACTGAACAGTAGGTCATCTTTACACTGCTCAACAATTATCCTAGTCATGTAGCTAAATGAAAAATGACTAGATTTTGTCAGGGGGCTGTTTTTGGATATTCGCATCACCAGAAATTTACCGGTATCACGATGAGTATATTCTCCCGTCCTCCTAACCATTCCCTATACCAGCCCCACCCCAACCCCTGCCCCATGCTTACCCCTACCCCATCGTATTACACCCCTGCCCCAAACTTCCCTCTCCTATCCACCGCTGCACCCCCCCCCCCCCCAAATAGCAATAATTTTACTGAACTTAGGGTAAGTGTGAAGGACACCCTCTGAGATATCATGAGGCTGAGGCAATGGACTTGGTGGTATTTCTTCATGACATGTTTTTTTTTATTGCTCTCAAAATATTTCTACCCAACCAGGTTTCCGGTAGCAATATGTCACCAACATGAGATACCTCGCGCCCAAACTCGGAGCAATGTTCAGGGGCGTATCCAGCATAAGATGATGCCGGTGCCCCCCTCTTCCATTCCCCCTGTTGAGGCACAGGGAAAATGATCTTCAGCATACAGGGCTACCCATATAGGCCTACACCCTCCTCCTCCTCTTCCTTCGTCTAAGGAGAAGTCTTCCACCCCCCCCCCCCCTTAAATTAATTTCTGGATATGCGCACTGATGTAGCAGATATGTTTTGGACCCCAAGAAAAATGTTTCGGAGAAAAGAAGCCAAAACAAGATATGCTGTGGAATGTTAAATAATGTCTCTCATGTCACCATAAATAACCAAGACCACTTGTTGATTCAAGGTTGGTTACGATCCAATTTGTCAAAGAATCCTTTCAACATGTTAAGATTGCTAGAAGAATTGTCAAAAGGTTTTCATTCTCACAGCCCCACCTTTTGGAAGGGGCAGGGGAGGGGGAGAGGGGAGGTGCCCCCAATTTTTTCCCATAAGGTTGTGTGAAAACAATGAAGGGAAACAAAAATCAGTGTACTATGCATTTAATTCTTACTATTCATCCATAAATTTTTCATCAAGGCAAGATCGAGATGAAGTAAACTCAACAACAACAATAGAAAAGTTTTTAAAAAAAAACTGAGAAAGGTGTAGTGCGCTTGATATTCCTGTATCTTAAAACACACAGATGTATACATGAGACTTCAATGTGGCCCTTGGTTACATTACCCTTAGATACAGCTACTCCCCCCCCCCCCCATTTGCGTTTCTTCTCCATATATTAAAAATACCTTCTTTGCCACTATTTTTTTTTTTTTTGGGGGGGGGGGGGGGTTGGGGCATTTTACTGATAATATGAACAAGGTTTAAATTAGACTAGTATCTTATTATCATCATAATTAAACTTGGGATAATATGAAGTTTACTGCTATGTCAGCAAGTTAGATCCAAGACCCCCTCAACTAGTACCCTCCTCCCCTCTCCAATCTAAAAAGATCTTGTAACACACCTGCTGAGGTGAAAAAAATGGGGGCACGATTGGGGTCCATCTCCATGTTTATTTTATAAGTGGAAATTAATACAAAATTCTTAAATGTTGTTTCACTAAGAAAGTAAATCAAATTTAGAGATAATGCAAATAAGAGTGAAAACTCTGACAGATGAACAGGTGAATGTAATAAATCAGTTGGTGGATCGTTTTACTTCTTATTTCATATATGTATCATTGGCAAATCAGCCCTACTCTGAGATACCTAATCAAAAAAAAATTACATGATGCAACATGAAAAAGAAGTCATTTGGATCTCATTCTGGCATTTCTAAAGACCCCATTTCGCCCTCTTCTCTCTTTCCTTTCCTTTGGAATAGGCATCATCTTGTGTGAGGTGTGAGTCATGATGGGATCTCATCATCCTCGTTATCTCTTCCATATATTCTAGAATGCTACTCTACGATCTCAAGTAGGATTTCCTTGATATAATGGCAGAATAGCTTAGGGGCAGGCGGGCTCGTTGCCTGTGACCACTCCTAGCGGATGATCAGGGGACAAGCAGAGGAGACATCGTCGACCCTGTATCACTTCAATCCCTGCGAGCAAGAATTGAACTTTTCTCATCATTTCAGCGTTTTCCCACCGATTCCGCCAAACGTTTGGCAGTCGACCCACCCTGAATATTCATGAGTCTTGCCACGGGGCGAGGAGCAAGGTGGATGGTACGGTCGGGGATGCATCTATAGATGGATGGAGGGGACTGGGTGGTGGGGATGGTGAGAGAGAAGGTGACGTAAAGAGCTAATTTTGTTATTCCAATGAGATGTAACAACATCTCGTCTTGTCACAGTCATCCCCGCATCTTCAGGTGGCTGTAGACAGCCTGGCGTCGGCCGGTACTCGATACGATGTATTCTAACACAAGAAGAACGGTGAGCCGCATCCGTGTCCGTTTATTCGGCCTTGTCTGCAAATTATTCAAATATCGGGTGAAGGACCGCTGGCGTGCGCGAAGCCGCGATCTCGGCTTTCCACCCACGCTGGGACGCTGGGACGAGCGTGCTCCACATTACCACCTTCTCCTAGCTGCTCCGCTAGCGTGGGGTAATCCGAACGGGTTTCCTTTCCCACGCAGCTCTCGCTCGCTCTGCGCATCCCCCAAAGTTGCATAATGTATGCGAGGCTCCGGAGCACGCGGAAGACGCATGCTTCCAAATGGATTACACGCGGTACCCCCCTCCAGGGCCCTGCGCTATAGCATAGAAAACACTTTGCACACCTGAGTGACACATCTATTGCGAGGAGAGATATTGTGTCATCGTGCAGGACTCCCGTCCCGGCGTAACGCGAGCCAAGCACTTGATAATAGTCAGCTAAGAGGTGTCAACGGCCTTGGCGCGTGATCCTTTGGCAAGGGGCCCTCTATCACAAGCCAAAATTTCATCGATTGTGTCAGACATTCAAAAGCTTCAGAAGAAGAAAAAAATTCCCTCAGTCCCACATCATATAATCTGGTGTAGTGTCAGGGGACACCTCAAGCTGGAGTCTAACACGAGGGTTCCCGCAAGACTCCATCCATCATGCAATTGCTGAAATTATTGATGAGGTGGATGTGTAGGCATATGTTCAGATTGCATGGCTGGTGTCTGTCATGCATATTGATAAGTTCCAGGAAAAAACAAAACCACTAGCACAGATAATAGCACACAACATACACAACAAAGGAGATAAAACCCTTCTTTTTGTGCACATGAACATAACATCATTGGATTACTGACAAGTGAACAAAATATCTTCTGGGCTTTTTCCCCGATAAAAAGAAAAAAAACACAACACTGCATAACCCCGGCGTAAGCTAAGTAAATGTAAGACATGCACTTGTGCAACAACTAATCTGTGTTGGAAAAAAACACAATAACATAATGGTGAAAGATTCAGGATTGCCAATTCAATACAAAATAGTAATAAATAATTAATTTTAAGTACTACCAACTGACAGGCAAAAATCAACTTCGGTGTTATATGATAACAAGTAGCTACGTACATGTAGGTTGAACGTATAGAACATTAATTTGATTAAACAGCTATATTTGTACCAAAACAGTGGGTTGGTTGTTTATGTGTATATATTTATAGATATATATAAAGGAAAATTAATTCACATCATAAATATTTCATAAAACTGAAAGCAGATTAATTTCTTCTTACCTTTTATTTATTATTTGTTTGCTCAGCTGCGACGCTAGTTCCCGTTTCATATGATGTATGACAAAATCATGCTGCAATGTATGAAGCAAAGAAAGGGAGAGAGAGGGAGAGAGAGAGGGGGGAAGAGAGAGGGAGAGGGGAAGAGAGAGGGGGAAAAAGAGAGAGAGAGAGAGAGATAAAGAAAGAGAGAGAGAGAAAAAAAAAGAGAAAGAGAGAGAGAAAGAGAAAGAGAAAGAGAAAGAGAAAAATAGAGAAAAAGAGAGAGAAAGAGAAAGACAAAGAGAAAGAGAGAAAGAGAGAAAGAGAGAGAGAGAGAAAAAAAGAAAGAGAGAAAAAGAAAGAGAGAGAAAGAAAGAGGAAAAGAAAGGGAGAGAGAGAAAGTTAAAAATATTAATTCAACATCTACTTAAATCTGAGAATTTCATTTGCTGGGACAAAACAAACATATGCTGTTAAAACAGAATTCCAATTCCAATCCCACACATATCCTAGTGTTAAAGCCATTTTTCTTGTCTTTTACATCATTTTCTATAGTATTTGCCTTCCATAAGTTTGTCTTGTAAAGTCATTCCTCTTTACTAACCCCACATATAATCAGTACAGTGTATATATTCAGATGTGCCAAGTTTTCACTATTCATAAGAACTCATCGAGGCACTTAACTTCTTTACAAATCTATCCTAGATAAAAGGCTTTTATTGATGATAATAATAATGATCATGATTTTATGTTGAGAACTGAAGACATTTCTTTTTGTTTCAAATCAGGGTTTTCTTTGCAGCCTTTAGGCAAAGAGCATAATTTATTTTAGATAAAAGACCACTTTCAAGAATATCAAATCAATGAGGCTGCCTTCAAAGACTTTCATCAGCCTTTACACACTTGGCATTCAAAATGAAAGGCAAGTAGAGATTTAGTTCATGAGTTGAGAGAATAGCGAGCAAAATAATGGATAAAATGTGATTATCATAAAAGGGGCGAGAGTGGGAGGCAAGCTAACACCTAGAATCCATATTTGTCATGTCCAGCTTCCATGTGCACTTAAAAGAATTTGACATTCAAGACATCTCCACAGACATGACAGAACATTACCCATCAGCGATTTCTTTTCCATTAGAAATCGCTGAATGAAATCAAAGTGTCCCTATTTCGTCTCTTCTTCTTCAAGTTTTCCTTCTTTCTTTCTTTCTTTCAAAGGCCGTCACTCACATAGAAA
Organism: Strongylocentrotus droebachiensis; assembly: GCA_035222895.1. Lineage (NCBI taxonomy): Eukaryota > Metazoa > Echinodermata > Echinoidea > Camarodonta > Strongylocentrotidae > Strongylocentrotus > Strongylocentrotus droebachiensis. The sequence continues at coordinate 50,351 of JAVYIG010002244.1, read as the reverse complement.
CTTTTGTATTGACCCTTTTACATCAGACATTTGTGAAGGGTCCATATTTATACTATTATCTGTTATTCCTTTTATCAATTTTATCAATTTACCCTTTTTCTCTTAACAGAATAGTAATAGCAAGATAGCAACCCAGCTACTCACAGTATACACTATAGAACAAATACACACCCATCTTTATGGGACAGATCTGTTCCTTCATCTCCCCCCCCCCCCCCAAAAAAAAAAGAGAGAGATTATTGTTTACAAGTCTTGTTACATAACATATGAGAACTGCTAGCAAGGGAAAAGATAAAGTTGCCAATTTTTACTAGGTCAAATTAAATATTAAAAGTACTAACTACTAACCCTAAATCACAATTATTAAAACTTTCACTGATCTGTTTAACTATTAATATATTTAATTGATTTTTATCATTATTTTGTCTGCTCTTATTTAACTAAATTGATGTCAGGGTGGACAATCTTCATTACACAATGTCACACAATGACTGTATCATAGAAACAACATAAATATGCATTTTCTATTAAAATGTCTCCCATTACAATTATTTCCATTTCCGCCCCCTCACCGAGCTGCTCAATCACCCATGAATCTACCAATCCATTCTGATGTCAAAACATGTCAGTACCATTTAAAGATCTCTGCAAAAACTAGCTTATGAACTGTCTAATCCATTCCTGAAAAAAACATACATGAATTTATTCTGCATTGATATCACATGAAACGGAATGTAAGGCATTTGTGGTTTAGAGTCTTGTTACCATTAAAAGGGTGGTCAAATATTGTGGTAAAAATAACAATTACTTTAACTACAAGTATAAGACCGTTTTATGTCGTTTAAAATGTATTGGATAGTCAGTGTTTGTCATAGATTTATGCTAATGAGTCTTCTTGATTTTCTTGGATCCATTACCTGTTCTAAATAATTCACTTGTATTGGTATAGTTCTATCATTAGCATTACCACTGATATATGACTGGCCCTTGATATATATCTCTCTCTCTCCCTCTTCCTCTCTCTGAAATATTTTTGACACTTTTCATCAATCTTGGACGTTATAAAACAAAACCAAGACAAAACACATCAAACTCAAACACAGAGAAAAAGCAAAGAAATACATGGTTTTGCTAAAAAAAAATATATAAAAAAATAAAAAATATCTCTGGTTCTTTGTAATTACTTCTGTCACCAGTCAGCCCAATGAACATATCCATGTATTGATTCAAAGTGTACAAACTTCATTAATGTAAAAAAACGAAAACAAAAATGAAAAATGTTAATTCGCTATTTCTGTAACTAATCCTTACACACAAGTAGCCCTTTAGATTTTGATGGACAGACCTGGATATTTTTTCTCATGTGAATGGGGGATCTGTGACTTCTCCCTTATTTGATGCGCTAGCACAACCATGTCACATCCTACATCAATAATTCGGCCATTTTCTGTGAAGGCTGGCAGTCTTCAATTTCACTGATTGCAAGTCATGAAATTTTCAGAGAGTAAAAAGAGAACTTAGTGAGGCGGCTTTCAAGATGAATTCACATCCCTGGCACTGTGGGATATCAAATTATTCGGTTTCTTTGAGTTTAAAATGAATTTGAAATCAATTGCTGCAATTATGTTGTAAAGTGGTGGTATATTTTTGAAACTGAGAGAAAAGAATAACATTGTTAACCTCTGTTTTGTATGTAAATTAGCTGTTGTTTTTCTGAACAGGCTCCTGTCTAACCTTGATAAATCAGTAAAGGTATTTTTTAAAGAGGTTGGGTATCTTTGTCTCAGATTCTAAACAAAATCCTGGAATTAGCTCATGCTGCAATCATAATTATAAACCTTTAGGTCAGTCAGGAATTCCACTACATTTACAAGCTGATCACCCATCTGATTATCAAGAAATTTTATGATTGAAATTCAAAATTTTAAAAACCGTTTTCCCAACGGCTTTCATAACACTACAGTCTATTGGGGATTTTTTTTTTTTTTTTTTGTAGCACTTCATGATCATTCTGAAGCGCAATTTTTTTAGGGCTTCAATATAACACCATATCACAGACGCTGATAAGACGTAGGGCCATGCATCTCAGATTTGCCATTGTTAAACAATGCCTTTAAAAGAAAATTGTTTAAAAGAAAATTTTCTCAAAGAGACGCAATTTCAAAATGAATTTCTTTATCATCATGGCTCTTTCCATCGTGAAGGGTTGTTAAATTTGATATTTGAAACATTGATAAGTTTCGAAAGCAGTTGAGTTGTTCATCAATTCATCTTAAAGGGAAGTCCACCCTGATATCAACTTCCAGACAATTGCTCATTGAATCTTCCCTGTACCCCTCCCTTCCAGTCCCCTGCGTTCAATTGACACTTTTTCACTCTAGAATCACCGTTTTCAAAGACGTTAAGTTTAAAACACGGTTGTGTTCAAGCGATTTTTTTGTCGGTCGTAAAGATTAACATGTTTAAAAACACAAACATGAAGCGCTGAAAGAGATGCGTTTGTATCATGATTCTACAGAATCACGGTCGCTAAAATTCACTTGAACGAACAGAGATCTCAATCATGATTCTATGATGTCATTATCGTGGCCTGTTCCGGTTTGACCGCAGCGAAGTTGACCTATACTTCCTGGGTCAAACTGCACAGTGTGATGAGTAGTGGCTGGGCTTGAAATGAGCGAGAATCAGCGTTGATGAAAATCACTTGAACGCTCTCCCGCAGCAACCATGTTTTTAACGGCGTTTTGATTTGTGATTCATGTTTTGCTTAAAAAAATCGCCTGAACGCACCCTAACCCCCCATTTCACTCCATATAACTCACTCACCACGACCACATTTTCCAAAAGTACATTTGTCTAGACCCAGATAAGAAGGCGATTTCTTGAGTTTACGGTCCCAGCCAAAACAAAAGCACGCCCTAATGCACTGGTTTGATGACTGAGCTGGCAGGAGTGTACAAAGGATGTAGATTGGGCGTTGCGGGTGGGGGTGGGTTAGAGTGTGGATAGATGTTTGAGAAATGCCCCCCCCCCCCTTTCCATCAAGTTCTTATACAAGACTGTTATACCATAGTTGATTTACAAGTAGTGATGTTGCGACAGACTGGTTTACTATCTAAACGGATTCAAATGTTATGCATAATTTTTAAACTAGGGTTGCCGAGGCTTGTCTGACATTGCAACAAGTAATGTACGCATACTAGATTCCACGTATTGTAGCTCATTCAATAATAATATGTTAATGGAATACCTCGCCACTAGGTCCAGAGGAAAGAAAAATCCATAAATCCATAGATAGTGAACTGGTCCATTGCCTTTAACATGAACACAATGGCTAAGGATAACAGTATTTACTAATAGTAATACCATAAGAAGATGTGTTGGAGATATCAAAGATATTTGCAACATTCATCAAATCTTTTGAAACATGATTCTTGTCTAGGTGTGGCTACACCGTACTTAAGAGTTAACTGTCATCCAGGCATGGTTCTGCTCGTATTAAAATGTTTTAAAACCGTTATTATTGCCTCTTTGTATATGCACCATAATAAAAGTTTGACTGTATTTTAGTCATCTCTTTGCTTTACATTAAAATGTTTCTAAAACATGATTATCACCTCTTAGGCTCTGTGTGCAGACACACCATAATGAAAGTTTCCTGTAATCCAGTAATGGTTTTGCTTTACAAAGAAATGTTATAAAAACTTGATTATTGCCTCTGTGTGGAAACACCTTAATGAAAGTTTACTGTAATCCAGTCATGGGGCTGCTCATTATCAAATGTTATAAAAAAAACGGGATTATTGCCTCTGTGTGGACACGCCATAATGAAAGTTTACTGTACTCCAACCATTACTGTTCTTTCATCACGACTCTCATCAAGTCCACTCCTTGAAATGTTCAACGCAATCAAACACAATTACTTCCCCCCTCTCTTTCTCTCTTTCTCTCTTCCCCCTCCAAACAACCACATTCCCACTCTATAGCACACTCCATTTTTAAAGGCCCTCCTCCCCTCTCCAATTTTCAAAATGTAGTTCTTCATTAATCTCATCTATATTTTATTTTGCTCTTCTGGAAAACCACACACTTTGGGGTGCACAAAATGTTTGTAAAATCTGTGAGTGGTTTAGATTAGCAGAAAAAAATGGATGATAATAGGATATAACAAATTTCACATAATAAATGGATCATAACAGCATACTAACAAAATTCGTGAAAATTGGTACTGTATAAATGGCCTTCATGTGAAAGTTTTGTGCTGTGGAAGATTCTGGTTTTAAAGCAAGTAATGTGGTGCTGTTGAAGTAGTAGTAGTAGAAGAAGAAGAAGTAGAAATAAAAGTAGAAGTAGAAATAGAACAAGTAGAAGAAGTAGTAGGAGTAGAAGTAGTAGAAGTAGTAGTAGAAGAAGTAAAAGTAGAAGAAGAAGTAGAAGTAGAAGTAGAAGTAGAAGTAGTAGAAGTAGTAGAAGAAGAAGAAGTAGAAATAAAAGTAGAAGTAGAAATAGAACAAGTAGAAGAAGTAGTAGGAGTAGAAGTAGTAGAAGTAGTAGTAGTAGAAGTAGAAGTAGTAGTAGAAGAAGTAGTAGAAGAAGTAGTAGAAGAAGTAAAAGTAGAAGAAGAAGTAGAAGTACAAGTAGAACAAGTAGAAGAAGTAGTAGGAGTAGAAGAAGTAGTAGGAGTAGAAGTAGTAGTAGTAGTAGAAGTAGTAGTAGTAGAAGTAGTAGTAGAAGTAGTAGTAGAAGAAGTAGTAGAAGAAGTAGTAGAAGAAGTAGAAGTAGAAGAAGAAGTAGAAGTAGAAGTAGTAGTAGTAGTAGTAGTAGTAGAAGAAGAAGTAGAAATAAAAGTAGAAGTAGAAATAGAACAAGTAGAAGAAGTAGTAGGAGTAGAAGTAGTAGAAGTAGTAGTAGTAGAAGTAGAAGAAGAAGAAGTAGAAATAAAAGTAGAAGTAGAAGAAGAAGTAGAAGTAGAAGTAGAAGAAGTAGTAGAAGTAGAAGTAGAAGTAGAAGAAGAAGTAGAAGTAGAAGTAGAAGAAGTAGTAGAAGTAGAAGTAGAAGTAGAAGAAGTAGTAGAAGTAGAAGTAGAAGTAGAAGAAGAAGTAGAAGTAGAAGTAGAAGAAGTAGTAGAAGTAGAAGAAGTAGAAGAAGAAGTAGAAGTAGAAGTAGTAGTAGTAGTAGTAGTAGAAGAAGAAGTAGAAATAAAAGTAGAAGTAGAAATAGAACAAGTAGAAGAAGTAGTAGGAGTAGAAGTAGTAGTAGTAGAAGTAGTAGTAGTAGAAGTAGAAGAAGAAGAAGTAGAAATAAAAGTAGAAGTAGAAGAAGAAGTAGAAGTAGAAGTAGAAGAAGTAGTAGAAGTAGAAGTAGAAGTAGAAGAAGTAGAAGTAGAAGTAGTAGTAGAAGTAGTAGTAGTAGCAGTACTTAGCAGTAGTGATGGTGGTAGAAGTAGTAACAGAAAGGAAGCAGCAGAAAAGTATGGACAACATTTTATTCATATCCATATAAGCTCTTAGAACTCTTACACATAAGAACACACAGGAAAAATTCAAATCGGCTTGCATGTTACTCAATATGAGAATGTTACTCAACCGCAAATTTCTCTGTCTGGCAATGGTTTTAGTTAATTGTCACTCTATGTTCTTATAATTTAAAATCAATAATTGTCAATCTTTACTGCATCCATTACGCCCTTCAGTGAGAGTGTGTGATGTAGGGCGTTCTCATGTTCAGTCAAACGACCAACGAGTATCAAATTGGCAAAACGTAAAAACTGAAAGGGTGGACAAACATCAAAATAGCATTGCAGTAAAAATGTGAGGCGGTTTGTCCCCTACATGACTGGAGTGTTAATTGCGCTTTGACCACACGAAGCGAGCGACAAGATCGAATGACATCGCTCCCTTTAAAATCATCAAATTGGCATCTTCTAATATTGTTCTTGGGGAGTACTTGATGTAATTGTTTGAGTTGTCTGGTATTTCCTGTCGGCTCGGGGGCTTCGGTCGGAGAAGTCGAGGAGGACGACGGGACAGCAACAAATGTCACGCCAATCAAAAACCTTTCATGTCATCTCGGAACATTCAAAACAAGAGTCCCATGGGCACTCATCGTTCTCATCAAATATCATCATCATTATGTCTTGAAGGGATTGTACTCCTCATGGAGGGAAACTGGTTAATAAATCAAATCCTCATCAAAATATCTTTTTCCGGATGGGGCGTAGTATGCTCGATTTAGTAATTTTCACCAAATAATAAACTATTAACCTTTATCTCCAAACCTTCTGGAATTCATAAGTTTGGGTTGATTTTTTCTTAAACAAAGAAATAATATTTATCCTTCTTTCTGCTTGGATGTTTTTTCTTGTCAGCATATTAGAAAGCTTCTATTAAGGATAATATTGCAGTTTTGAGAAAGATAGAGGGGAAACAATTTTACTACAGCCTTTGCAATACTGTGTACATTTTGTGATGTTCGGAAGAAAAGAGATGACATTTTTCATTCTAGATTAATCCCCGTTTATTTGAAATTGTCAATTTGTGCAGAAAAACAGCCCAGGAATGGATTTATGCAAAGTGTACTCTTTTTAGTGCATGACCAATGAACTACATTGACTTGAATTGGACTGAAAAATCCTGTATATAACGAGAAAATAAAGTATATAACGAGAAAATAAAGCATAAGGTTGAAAAGTCCCCTTTGCTCCCCTCTAAAAAAAAACCTCTCATCAGTATTCTCTCTCCATGGGGACAAGTCAAACAAGTTAAATGTCATCGGCTATCAGACAGGAACGCATACAACATGGTTGCATGACTACGTGCGAACCCCTCGCTGTACTCGCATATGGTACTAAAGTTACATTTTTTTGCCCACAAATATTTTCATTAAGATATAACACCATAAATGCCAGCAATTTTTAACTCATACATGTAATTACCATAGAGTAACAATAACATACAAATAAAAAGCAAACAAATTTTGTTGATTATTGTGTTGCAGCAACAACTGCTCCACAGATATTTCTTACAGAAACCAAATTTGTAACCTCAATCCTGGACCTAACACTATACCTATTACCTAACCTAAAACCCAGTTGCAATCCTAATCTTAATCTTAATCCTGATCTTATGATTTTGACAGAAGAAAGCCTGACGCAAATGCACATCACCGTTGGAGTACACATCAATTTTTTAGGATACTAAGATATATTAATTAATACTCAGGTAATAGTGCTAATCAACTGATTAGCAATTTTTTTTCTTTCTAGATTCTGATTGCTCTTTTGGGGCTTTTGCAAATTTCATGTATTCAGCTCATTTGTATTAAAGGCATCATTTAACAATGTTAAATCTGAGATGCATGGCCCTACGTGTTACCAGTGTCTGTGATATGGTGTGATATTGAAGGCCTAAACAAATTGCACTTCAAAATGATCATGAAGTGCTTCAAAAAAGTAAAAATCTCTGAGTGACCGGTTTTACCATACTCTTTTCCCCCAATAGACTGTAGTGTTATAAAAAACCGTTAGAAAAACGAAAACTGAAACTTCTTTTTTACAATCATAAATATTTTGATATTCAAACAGGCGATCGGTTTGTAAAAGTCATGGGGTTCCTGACTGACCTATAGGTTTATAACTATGATTTCAGCATGAGCTAATTCCAGGATTTTGTTTCAGAATCTAAGGCAATGTTACAGAGTTTAAAGAAAGTGAAAGGCACTCACATTAGTAAGATGTAGTCTCATGTGAACATTTTCTATTTCCTTCATAAATCGACCATTTAGTATTGTTTCTGTTTCACAATAGAATCCTCATGACCTTTTATCTGAAATGTGTAACAGTGGAAGAAATATATCTGGGTTGGATTTCCAATTAATTTAAAGGGAAAAAAGCTGATTCCTTCAATGGAGAAGGAAGGCATTAAAGATTATTTAGGACCCCACAAATAATTCATAAAGCGAAAGTTCTTTCAAAACAATATCCAAATGTATTTCCCTTAAAGGGATCCGGTAACTTTGTCTCAGATTCTGAAACAAAATTCTGGATTTAGCTCATGATGCAATGATAATTATAAACCTTTAGGTCAGTCAGGAACCCCATGACTTTTGCAAGCCGATCGCCTGTCTGATTATCAAGATAATTATGATTGGAATTACAAATTTTGAAAACCATTCGCCTGACGGTTTTCATAACACTACAGTCTATTGGGAAAAACGAGTATGGTAAAACCAGTCACTCAAAGATTTTTACTTTTTTTGAGGCACTTCTTGATCATTTTATAGCGCAATTTTTTTAGGGCTTCAATATTACACCATATCACAGACACTGATAACACGTAGGGCCGTGCATCTCAGATTTAACATTGTTAAACGATCCCTTTAATCACGCATACAAGTGAGGTTCCATCTACCTGTATAAATACATGCACAAAATCTCTGCAGTATGCACCAAATGAATTTCAACTTCCATTATTTTGGGCTCCGTCCAAAAAGTTGGGGCAGTTTTTGTGACATACCAGAAGTGTGAAACTATGTCTCTTATCAATTGTAATAATGTTAGCTCAAAATGAGTTTGGCATAAAAAGCATAGCCAACTATCTTCAGAAGTACTCAAGCTTCATGGTAAAATCAATATTATGGACCCAAACTGTATTTAATGTTATGTGAATATGGTGTCCATGTAATGCTGGTAAAAAAAGAGAAATGTGTATTAAACAAAGATTTCGAAGAAAAGCGACTGAAACAGGAACGATTTTGGCAGGACACTACTATATATTAATTACATAACAATCTGCAACAGATAATTTCATCTTTCATGTGTAGTAGAAGATCAGCAAGATACCTACGTTACATGGACACTGTCATATTTTTTTGCCCTAACTTTATGGAATGACCCTTTTCACCATGGGATAGTGCTACAATACATACATTGCAACCTCATGCAGAAGTAGGGCATTTCTTTCACCCCATGTTGCTTATAATTATCCTTCATTGACAGCCTGACGGAGGTTCACTCATATCATTCGAAAGGCAATCCAACCTTGATAGCAAAGTATTCGAGAGGTAAGCAGAAAAATCAGAGAGGTACTCAGACTAGTGAAAGTTTGAATGAAATCGGACAAACAAAAAATGAGAAAGATATGCATTTCATAAACTTGTATTCACTATAGGTATCGGCTCTTCATATTGGCTGAATTGGAAATGGATCTGTGATGTAGTGGTGGACAACTTTCCCATTTGTTTCAACACACAATGAAAATGACTTTAGTTTCAATTTAAAAAAAAGTGTATGACAGGGTAGTGGCTTCTCCTTTTCAAGGACCTATGATAATAAGCTATCAATAATATATTATTTTTGAGTAGTGCCCAAGGGAGAAGGCACTTAGGAGTAAAAAAGACAAACTGGAGAGTCATTCGCGACTTCACAAGCCACTGACCAAACTATCTATTTGAGATTCGCATATTCGCATCTCATATTTCAATTATTCATAATTTTGTTATCATTGGTCCGATTTATTTCAAACTTATACCAATCTGTGAATCTTATTTTTCTAATTTCATACAAGTGAACTTATTATGAGGGTAGGATTTCCCTTTAAGAATTTAAAGGTAATACAAAGTTTTGGGAAAATTTAAAAATTGAGTGGATAGTAAATCTTTACAATTTTGATATATTTGGATGCCCCTGTGGATGTATTATAAGCACTAAAAAAATTAACCCCTAAAACACTTCTGTTTTCGAGAAAAATTGAATATAAAAATTTACCGGTGCTCCCGGTAAATTTTGATAAATTTCAAATAGCGCCTACGGCCGTATAATGGTAGCTGCCACCATGAAAATCTCAGAATATTTAGTTGTGATATATAATTTCCAAACGGGAATAGCTAAACGGTCGATTTTACTCACTCAAGAAACATTGTTTCATAGCTAAATTGATATCTTGACCTTGAGAGGGAGCTATACAACATAAAGAGTTTATTATTTATAATTTCATAACTTTAGACTCGATTTCAGCCGGGACAACGATATGTTAATTTGAACCAAATTCATGACCCCATACCAAAACTTTGTAATACCTTTAATTGTATGAATATGATTTATTATCAACAAAGATGTGGACAAAAAGTACAAAATCAAAAGATGTACTTGGTGCCATAAGGGCGTAAAACGTAGATAAATGTACTTAATATGTATTTCGAGAAGTCTTATTCATATTCAATGTTTTAGTATTCACTTGCTAAATCCCTTTTGATGGGGACTCAACAAGATTTTTAAACATGACAATCAATACATTTTTAACTTGAGAATAAATTCACTGAAGATAAAAAATAAATCTAAAATCAAATGATTGAAACAAATATTATCAAGCTCTCTGGAAAGGTACAACAAATCAATTTGTTTCTTTCTCTGATTTATACCACTATATTTCTTAAGTTAAGTATGAAATAGGATAGTTATCTCTTAATATATATGTTTTTATTCTACTGTATCTTTTACCATATCTTTTCTTCTCTCTTTCCCAATCTCTCTATATCTCCCCATCTCCCCATCTCTCTCTCTCTCTCTCTCTCTTTCTCTTTTCCTTTCTCTCTCTCTTTCTTTCTCTCTCTCCCTCTTTCTTTCTTTCTGTCTCTCCCTCTCTCTCTCCACCCTTCCTCACCCCTCACTCCCTTCATTTAATCTCTCTCTCTCAGCAAATAATTAATATGCCAGGCATTAACAAAAAAATGAGGCTTGCTAAAGGTCTGACTGAGAAAATCAGCTTCATAATGTGTTTTCCTTTGGGAATTCAAAATTATTTCATCTTTATTTCAGTCTATTTTTCAAAACAAGATTTAATCATCATTTGCACCATTACAATAAAATAATGATGGAACATGATGGTGTGCACAGATAGACAAGAAAAAAGAAGAAAAAAAAACATTGAAAGTAAAATTTCATGAAAAGATTGAAATTTGAGAGATACAAGCTTTCTTCTCCCATAAGCCAACCAACTGAATAATTCTCAAGGAAAGATTTGTTACAACATCAAATATCTCACTTTTAATCCAAATGTTGAAAGAATGATTTGGGTTAATGGGTTATTTCATAACTTCTCAACGATACCTGAGAAGCAACAGGACCATCATTTCTGCGGAAATCTAGAAACAGCCGAGGCAAAGATCGTTAACCTCATTACATATTTCAAGAACTGAGCAACCGCGAGCGAGAGGAAAAAACAAGAAGGGGGATTACAACGGGACATAAACGTCAAAAGGATAAAAATATAAGGGACTTGGGAAATGATGATGGCAGGAGAAAGATACGCTCAAACGGTGCTGTGAAAATGATACACAGCCAGAGAAACGTTAATGCGTCCGGCTCAAGATAAAAGGAATCTCTCGTCGGGGAAGCGCAAAAATAGACGTCCCAAACTCCATCAGCGGTTTGTATTTATGACAGTCTAGTCAATTATAATTGGCGTGATAAATATCGGACGTCATAAATGGATGGATCGGGGAGGGGGACCGAGGTTGGATTTGAATGTCAGACATGTGTTAATGGTTCAAATGAAATGGGTAGAAACAGGTCAGACGTCTTTATTTATTCCTTGACTATTAAAGGAGGCAGTCGTTAGAAGATTCCATGAAAGGGATGCTCTTTATCGGAAGGTGAAGGAGGGTGATATCTTATAATGAATTAAAAATGCAGAGGGATGAGACGATGGTATAAGATGAGAAATATGGTTTTAAAATGAGATAATGCCATTGTATTGTATATCAACGGTGCTGATGACCAGGCAAGAACGATTATGATGAAAGTAAAGCATTGTTATAGATAATGGGTAGAACTGTTGATAACAAGAGAACTATGAATATATTGGTACAGCAGAGTTGATGATATTAAATGATAAGATGATGATGATGATGATGATGAAGATGATGATGATGATGATGGCGATGGTGGTGGAGATGATGGGGAGAATGTCAAATCATATAATCCTACAGATTTCACATGAAACAGCTTTTAAAATTCAAAACAATGGGGCAATATACACATAGGTCTAACATGTTTTTTTATAGAAAATTACATTTTGAATAACATTTTCTATCAATCTGTAGCTGTCTTCTAGCTTGACATCATTAATTTCAGCTTTTTAATAGCTCTTTGCATTTTCTTTTCTTTTTCTTTTTTCCAGCTTCCTACAACTTAATGATATGATTCTTATATATCTTTTCCCTAGTGTTTGAAGACAGTTCCTTAAAGCCAGTGAAGAAATCTCCTTGGAGATAGTATCTGTAGGTAAAGGCATGTTGAGCATTCAGTCAACATTATTCTTAGATCTGTCATGGAAATATTTGCTAGGGCCACTGACCCACTAGGTGGGGATACTCCAAGGCTGTCCCATACTGATAACAAGGTTAATTGGGAGTAATTGGGAGGTGAAATCCCAGTGGAGGTAGGATGGGTGATGAGGGAGGGATATGGGAGGGGAGGGATATGGGAGGGGAGGGGAGGGGAGGGGAGGGGAGGGGAGGGGAGGGGAGGGGAGGGGAGGGGAGGGGAGGGGAGGGGAGGGGAGGGGAGGGGAGGGGAGGGGAGGAGGGGAGGGGAGGAGGGGAGGGGAGGAGGGGAGGGAGAGGGGTATGGAGAGGGGATGGGATGGGCGAGAGAGGGGGAGGGGAGAGGGGGAGAGAGGGAGAGAGAGAGAAAGGGGATGGAAAAAGAAAAGAGAGAGAGAGAGATAGAGAGAGAGAGAGAGACACACACACACACACACACACACACACAACAAAGAGAGGGAAAGAAATATAGATAAAGACTAACAAAGGAGAAAGAGAATAAGGAGCAAACAGAAAGAGAGAGATATAAAGAGAAGAAGATAATGTCATAGAAGAAGAAGACAAAGACAAAGAAGAAGAGGAGGAGGAGGAGAGAGAAGAAAAAGGAGGAGAGGAAGAGAGTGTGCATTGAATTCCTACCCCAAAGCATAATAAATTTTTCATACATAATACATCTGGCTAGTATCCTCATTAAAGTTACAATCCTATACAGATGACCTCAAACACACCGATACTCAAAGGTCAAACTGACCCTTCTACATCTACCTAAGATCATTACTGACCACATCAATTGCTGAGTGCTAGAAGGGCATTAAAGGTAAAGACCAGTATTGGAAACGCCCAAATTTCAAAAATGAAATGGAAGCTATTTATTACCAATCATGTGAAAGAATATGTTTTGACTAATACATGATGATAACAATTTTGCCGGGAAACCCCCTACTCATTGATATATTTGGTAAATTAATATATCTATTTGGACCTGATAGATATCGCGCACATGTCAGGCACGTGTCGCATAGTCCCATATACATCTTTCTGTGTACAATGCTTGTAACTTTACCAAGACTGGGCCAAATTTCTTATCATTTTGATGATTCCAGAACCTTGCAGTACACACCAATACTTATATGCTAGATGATCAACCTTTTCTGATCGATTCCACAGCACTTCTTTCACAATGCAATCGCATGACCAGAACTGATCTTTATCTTTAATATCTTTCACTGAGTTACATCATTCTGGCTCTGAGGATAAAGCATTATTCTCACAAACACGACCAAATATAGAACGTTTCCATCTGCCAAATATTTGGACACTTGGACAGCACATTCTTAACACCACAGGAAATGACCTCACTTCATCAAAGGTCAATTGACCCTTCCACATCTACCTTAGATCGATCATTTCCAAACATATCAACTGATGAGTGCTAAAAGGGCATTAATATCTTTCAAAGAGTTAAATCATTCTGGCTATTAATATATATGAAGAGATGAAATCCCATGCACACCATTGCAGTGAAATATTCAAACCTTAGCAAAAGATGACTACCTCCCAACTTGATAAATGAAATACAATAGTATGGGATTAATATTTGGGTCAATGGCACGAATGGATTTGATGAAAATTTAAGAAACGATTTGACTCTGAGTGGATCTCAACACAAATTAAAAACGGCATTCCTTCACATGCAAAAGATAAAGGGAAGTCAAAACCTTAAACTAATAAACTTTTGAAAGATTTAAATGTTTGCACAATTTACCGCCCTAGGCAATGAAACAACATATTAACCAGTTGACTCCTGAATTGTATAGGTCTCATAGGCTTAACACAGGGACCACCAGGTTTCATAAGCGAAGGGTTAAAGATAAAGGTGAGTTCTGATAATGCGATTGCATTGTAAAGAAAAGGTGTGGAATGGATCAGAAAAAGTTGATCATGTAGCATGTAAGTATTGGTGTGTACTGCAATGTTTTGGAGTCATCAAAATCATAATAAATTTGGCCCAGTCTTGGTAAAGTAACAAGCACTGTACACAGAAAGATGTATATGGGACTACAAAAATGGTGTCGGGGGCTACTATACCTTGATTTCCTTTTCTTTTTATGCTCTTTACTCAGCCAGTATACATTTTCTTCCAAAATTGTTTGGCACATGGCATTTATTTGTAATCTTGAACAGTGTAAGTTTCGTTTGATTCTGTGAGAATTCATTTTCTTTTTTTACCCAGAACTCAAGTTTATCTTTAACTATTCTTCCTCTTGATTCTCCCTCCACGTCATTCTCCGCATCGAACGTAATCTTTCACAACCAACCTCATCATTCTGAGCACATTCAAAATTCTTCAAGTTCCTATCTCTATTCCTGACCCTAATGTTAATAATGTAGACTCCCCTGGGACCTGGGGTACATGTATCACTCTGGTCTCACCCATGAAGCAATGAAGGAGCATTCACACTGCAAACAAAAACCCTGGATTTTTCTCATTCTTCAGTTTTATCAGAAGTTGTGACGTATATGCCTAACTGTTTATCAATTATCTTGTAACTACATTGTACTTTGTTTATGTGCTGCCAGGGGATACAATTTTCTATGTTTTGAATATGTATCAATAAACAAATCTATCTATGAACTAATTGATAAACCCACCTCTGGATCATGTTTTTTTTTTTAAACGCCAGCCAAAATTCTGACAGGTTTTTGCAGTGTGAATATCCGCTCTCAAAAAAATATTGAATTATTCTGGTTTTTGCTCCCATAACTCTCCTTGCTTCAATACTGTCACATGCAGGGTATGGACAAGTGGCACAAACGGACAACTCACACAAAAAATATATATGCATTTCGCAAAAAATGAGGACTTTTAAGGATTTTTCAAGCAGTGTAACTGATATTTTATGTTTAAATTATATTTTATTCAAATTGGGTTTTCTGTAATGTGAATGGGCCTATAGTCACATAGTGTTTACATAAACACCATCATTCATAGATGATGCTATCCATCCATCTTGCATGCATCCCGGCTTGGCGTCTTGACTGCACGCAGCTGCATGCTGTCGCAGGGATCATCGGACCATCAGGGAGAGCTTAGATCAAAAATATGACGGTATTGATGAAGATATGAGATGGCAGGGACTGGTATATTCTAATTTCTTGTTTGCTTTGAGTCCATTGGTATCAAATGAGTAGGTAAGGAAGAGATTAGGTATAACCATGACCGAAGGCTTTCACATCGTCACCCGAGGCCTGTCTTCATCAGCTCGAGCTTGCCAAATACCCGATCGCAAATTAGCCAGTTAATTTGCGTCTTAATCAGCCCGCACTTGCAATTAGCTGGATATTTAGTCAAGAAAATATCCAGAGAATTTTTGGTCTTGTTTCCAAAATATCCTGCTATTTGGAAAATAGCGGGCTAATTTGTGCCCGTCCGAGCTAGTTTGTGATGAGCGTATCGGTCTGGTGAAGGCGCTTCGGGATAATATCCCGAGTCTGAAAATAGCGGGTTATTCTGCAAACTTGAGCTGATGATAACAGGCCTCTTGTAACGACATGATCATGTGACCTGCAGAATGGATGATTTATATCAACTATATCATCTATTCTGGTGGAACGTGTTGGTAATTCCAACCTTCTAGGGTGATGTATATACTTCTTTCACACCAGAGCAAAATTACGCAAAATTCATAGAAATGCTTTATGAAGAATCACCATTTACAGACATATTGATTTCCTGCGATGTACTGTAACCCTGAACTGCCACATTTGCACCACAAGTATAATATTTTGGGAACATTAAAAATATTTTTGTTAATGAATTTACAATGTGACTCATGTATTACCTGTACCACTGGGTGTATGTGTAATAGACTACATATCAAATCATATATATTTTGTGAGTTTTTGAAGCAAAAGTAAAAGATAAGCTCGAGTCCTGGAATTGATAGAAAACTAATTCTCACATAATCGAACAAACGTACACTGAATGTTCAAGATTACAAATAAATGACATGGGCAAAACGATTTGGGTACTAGATAATGTAGAGGGGCAATGAGTAATGAGCATAGAAAGATCAGAAAATCAAGGTAAGTAGGCCCGCCACCATGTGCTTAACACAGGTCACCATGTGCAAATGAGAGTTGTGGTTTTTATTGAAGATGATTTCAAGTAAGTTTTCATGAGGTTGTGCATGTTTATTTATTGGTTCAAACAACTACCGCAGGGTAAACAATCCAGAATGAATTATAGCTATGTTCTCTGACATAAGATGCCCATAACACAGCTCAAGATTAGTTTTAACAAAAGCCGACTGTCATAATTGCATCATTCCTTGCGATATAATTCTGTCAACACACTTTTCAACGTTTTTGTTACTATTCATGACGGTATCCCTATTCATCCAGTTTTACAGCAACGCTACTTGTTGAGTACAATTGCCCCAAATTTTTAGGTCAAAACTAGTGCTGTAGTCAAACGTTTAACCGTCCGGTATCCGACCGCCCATGGCGGATTCCGTTTTCAATTGGACGGTTTCGTTTACCCGTTTGTTTTTTTTGTTTTTTTTTTTTTTTAATTTTTTTTATTTTTTTTTTTTTTTTTTAATATTTTTTTTTTAAAAGTTTCGATTTATGCCCTTACACCTGGCACTATGCCTGGCAATGTCTCCCAGCTCAGTAATCTGTGTGTTGACTCACCACTCTGAAACTAGAACAACACTCCAATTTGTCTGTCATCTTGGTTTGAAAGTAATCTTTGTAATAGATCTCAATATGTAATTTATAATAATAATTCATCCAACTTGAACACATGGCCTACCACAAGGTTCTATCCTAGGTCCTCTACTGTTTTTACTTTACTTTAATGATCTTACACATTCCTCTAAAAACGACATTGTTACTATTATTTATGACAAGTTCACAAGCACAAATGAAATTCCTTCCCGCTTTTTCACACGGACCTGGCTTGCTGCCGACAGAGTCGGTGAAGAAAAAAAAAAGTTTAAACAAATTAAAAAAAAAAAAAAAAAAAAAAAAAAAAAAAAAAAAGGTTTTTTTTTTTTTTTTTTTTAATAAATAAATCGTTTAACCGAAAACCGTCCGGTTTTGACTGGCGGTTAAACGGAATTGGAGATATCCGTGATGTTACAGCACTAGTCAAAACCTTGAACTTCTCAACATATTTTTCTCAACCAGCAATCTCAAACTTCACAAAAAACTTCACAAAAAATTTAACAAAAAACTTAACAAGCTTTTCAAACATCACTTTGTACTTTATAGCACACACTTAACACCATTTCAAGTTGTTAAAACAGATTCTTAGGAATACCATGCCTTTTTATTTCCTTGCAATAAATGCCCCCCACCCCTGTAAATATAAGGGCAGGTCAAATATTTGAGAAAGTTCTTTTCCAGTGTTGATACAAAGAAATATTGCCAAGACATCGGAACACTTGTCACAGACACATAGTAGGAAAGACAAATATTTTTACCCTAGAAATTTACTGTCCTGTTTTCAAAGTGAGTCAATAGCTATACTGCAGACCCTAAAGATTCTTTTTTGTGAAAATGGTGTTAATTTGTCCTCATTCTTATTTTTTCTGTACTTCCACGCCAGTGAGAAAGATCAACTAAAAGTGTTATCTCTCATTGTTGCCTTTGTAAACAGATGGCACCCTTTTTTGTCATTGTTGCACAAAAATATGTCAGTTGCTCAGTCATTATAAATTGCTCTCTTTCCCATGTTTAAAAAAACACTACATTATAGTGTATGGATGCTCCTTACTTGAAGTGATGGAACTTTTCAAACAAAGTGTAAAGTGACGTACTTCCAATCAAGCCAGTGATGAAAAGATGTGAATAAGGACAGAGCCAAAAATCCATCTGTAAAATTCTTTTACTATCTTTACGTTTTAAATAATCTTTACGTTTTGGCTGAACAAAAAACCATGAATACGGACTACCTCTACCTCTGAATAACTCTAAAGTCTCTTCTACATAATATGTCTATCTGTCTCTATCCTCTTGGTGTCTGTCTCTGCCTCTGTCTCTGTCTCTCCGTCTGTCTGTATGTCGGTCTGTTTCTCTCTATGACCATCTCTGTTTGTCTGTTTCTGCCTCCATCTCTTTGTCTGTCTGTCTCTATGACCATCTCTGTTTGTCTGTTTCTGCCTCCATCTCTTTGGTTGTCTGTATGTCTGTCTGTCCATATGACCATCTCTGTTTGCTGTCTCCCTCCCTCCTTACCTATCTCTCTCTCTCTCTCCTTCTCTCTATCTCTCTTTATCTCTCTATCTCTCTCAAGAGTTCTCGACTCTGTCAAGTTCAAAGCCATTAGCATTCATGTCTTGGATTTGAGGTTTTCATGTTCTTGATCTCCTTATTACTCACTGCAACCCTACCGTAGCTTGTGGTCTGGTGAATCACCGTATGCCGCTTCTAAGGAACAAGAAAATTACCTCGCATTTCAACGACAAGGAGCGACAGAACGAGAAAGAGGGAGCGACAGAACGAGAAAGAGAGAGCGTCCAAAAGAAAGGAAGAAACCGGAACAGGCAGAGAGAAGAAGTTTGCGGAATACTTTCTGGACTATCCAGGAAAGGAAAAAGAAAATACTGAGCCTCATATTCAAATGAGAGAAAGAATGAAAGCGAGCACGTCTAAAAGAAAGAACTTGAAAGGACAGAGATCGAGAAGAAGAAGAAGTTTCAGTAATGCATTCTAAACTAGCAAGTGAATCACCGTATGCCGCTTCTAAGAAACAAGAAAATTACCTCGCATTTCAACGACAAGGAATGACAGAACGAGTAACAGCGTCCAAAGAAAAAGAAAGTTGAAAGAAAGCCAATTGAAATTGAAATGACAAGGAAAGACAGAACGAGCGATAGTGTCATAAGAAAAAGAAATTTGAATAGTCAGAGAAGAAGATAGTGCGCAATGTATTCTAGACTAGCCAGTGAATCACCACGCGTCGCTTGTAAGGAAAAAGGAAAAAGGAAAAAGAAAATAGCCTTGCATTTCAACAACAAGGAGCGACAGAACGAAAAAAGAGAGAAACATCATCCCGAAGAAAAAAACTGGAACATGCACAGAGAGAGGAAGATGGTAAAGGAATGCATTCTAGACTAGCCCGAGAGTAACCTATCCGTGTCTCTCGTATGCCTCCTCAGTCATGTCTTTCCATGTGCTCTGAGTCAGTGCCCGTTTTGAGGATGCACGAATGTCGAGTTCCTTCCTCTGCAATGGCTAATGCAAGCCCAGGTCAGGTGACCGAATTTAACCCAATTTCCAATTCTCTGGGTTTTCATAACGTCTAGAGTCTCGCCATGGGATTGCTCAAGTTTGATTTTTTTTTTGCTGATTTGAAGGCTTTGTCATTTCTATTTACATAGACGGCTAGAACATGTGCTGCTTTAAAGGGAACATTAAACATCATTATCAAGCAATTTTTGGTCCGATTACGGACCTACTACGAAGGTTCATGGTCTGATGGTCTGTAACCGAAGTCAACCATTCAGTGATCCGCCGGTGCTCCAACCACATTTTGTTCCAGACTTAAATTAGATTAAATACTATAATAAGCATTTTCTTAAACCCATTAGCAATTAGAGATTTTGTAAAAATGGCCTATTACTCGCTGGAAGATGTTGCAATATTCCTCTCATTTTTACACTGTTCTGAACAATATGAAACATATGCTATTATTCTTTGCAGAATCCTACTGTAGACATTTGACATTGTAAGGATTACGCATGTATAACATTACTACGGTAAACCCCATAGAAATATACTACATCACGTTGAAAACAGACAAAAACAGACAGGCAGTTTCGGGCGGTTCAATTAGTAAAAAGGAGGGGCAGTTTTGGGCGGTTTAGTTGCTAAAGGGTTAAACATGATTATCTGTTTCATTTTAGGGTTACTTGTGAAAATCACAATTTCCCTACAAAATAGAAGTTAGGTTTGTGATAGGGCTTTTTGTTAACTTTCAAGTTAGGGTTACTATCAAGTGCAGTTTTGGGTCCCGGATTAAAGTTTGGAATCTGTAGCAATTGTCACCAGAAAATGCGTTGTACAATCCCCATGTTAGTCTTTAATGTTGTGTTCATCAAATTTAGATCACTCATCCCTCCACACACGATTAATATTGATATTGAGGTGGAATACAACTGACGTAACAAAGATTTGCTTAATCAAATTGGCAAAGCTCTATGTATATTATCACATGTCTGGTAGATACTTCAACAAGTACATAGGCTAGCACATCAACATATGCATCTATCAAACACTGTATATCTTTAACAAAACAAAGCTCTGATTTCCGCCATCTAACATCTTTCTGCATTAGTGGGACTGAAGGCAGGCCAAGAAGCCTAACACAAAAGCCTATGAATGGGGCAAGGTAATACCGTTTGAAATTGCTGTCGGTGTATATACCCATAAATAGCCCACTACACATGTCTCCCATCCCACTTCAACACTGAACATGTTTCTATCACCCATGGGGTCATTAACGGTGGAGGAGTTAACGGAAATTCTCTCCCTTGCCCTCCTGCTATCTTGTCTTCGTAACGTCAAGTCTAAGACGGAGATAACTGAGGGCTTATGAGGTCAGAACAAGTGCAAAACCTGTCCGCCAAATGTCAGAGTACCGATATTCCCCTAGCCTGACAGCCTCGATCTTGAAAGAACAAATAGCACAAGAAGTTACATAAGGCCTAACAAAAAAAGATGTTGTAATGCCCTTTAGATGCCACAACATGGGTCGGTCGGTCGGAAATCCTTTAAAAAAAAAAATTAATAACTTTTTTTTCTCTTCTCCCTCTTTGGGCTGATATTTCTTTGAATGCTTTAATATTTTTTTCTCTAAAAAAACAGTAAAATAAGGACCGTAGATTTCAAGATTTTTGGGTCGGTCGCAAAGGGCAATACAACATCTTTTTTTGTAAAGGCCTAATATGGACCTTCATGCTTAAGGGGTTGTATGCATGGGCCATCTGTTACAATTTTGAAATTTTGGGGATCCAGAGTGAAATTTGGGGAACCTAGAGTATGAATATAAAGGCGCATGATAAGACTCATTGACCTGTTTTGAGGTTAACTACCCGGTAAGCCTTGCATAATTTTCATTAAAATTTTAAAGGGACTATTTCATACCGGTCCTAATAATGATCCATTCAGGACTACACACCCTCAAGAAAGATTACCAAGAGTCCTTTTCAGGACTCCTCAATCCTCCCTCTCTCTCACATGGTGCATCCGCAAGCCTACTGTATATGATCCATTCTGGTTTAGTATGTACATAAAATCTCTATTTCAAATACTTCCAGTCCTTTCATCGCATTTTATTCATTTAACGTTTATTCTAACAATTCATGAATCGTGGCAGCAATACTAAATCACGCAAGCTTTATATTAACACATCTAGAAAGGATTTGAAAATTATGATAAGCTTGAACGCTCAAGCACTTAAGAAATTACTTCAGACTGAATCGTTCCTCCGATATACTCTTTTTAAGCAGTTATAACAGAGAGGGAAAACCCCCAGTTTAAGAGTTGAAATTTATGCATAATTCAACTAATTCCTACTCGAAGCATTTCAATAATATCTCTGCACAGCAGAATGCTAAATTTTACCTCTACAATAAGGTTATATAAATGAGACGTGAGAATCAAAGGATTAAAAACATTATTAATAGCAAGTCTGCAGTAGCTTTAACATTGAAACATGATGTTGGCTCACAGTGATGTCTATTTAGCTATATACCTCATATATGAGTCATTTAATTAGTCCTATAGATAATATATGGGCTTTATTATATACCAAGGATAACATGATTCTATATGGAGAGACAGGGGACATCAATGATTGAACAACCATTGGATGAGTTTGATGTCTCATGGACAGTTTAATTTGGTGCTGAAAATTCCTCTCGAAATAAAAATAGCCTGTCTGGAAAATTTAACTGGTCTGGGGAAGAGATTCTGTTCTCAATTCTCCTTCAACTTCTTTCAGTTTCTCTCATTCATTCTACTCTTTCAAAACACAGTATCATATATAATACCTTTCTCAATTCTCATACATTAGGAAAACACATTAAATCTTTTTCTTTCTCTCTCCCTTCCTTCCTTCCTTCCTCCCTCTCTCCTCCTCTCTCTCTCTTTCTTTTTTGTTCTCTCTCTTTCTCCTTCTTTCCTTCTTGCTTTCTTTCTTTCTTTCTGTTTTCTTTTCTCCTTCTTTCCTTCTTGCTTTCTTTCTTTCTTTCCTTCTTTCTCTCTCTCTCTTTTCTCACTTTCATTTTCTTCTCCTTTCTCCCTCCTTCTTCCTTTTTTGTCTCTTGCACATGCTTTCTTTGACCCCCTTCTCCCTTGACTCTATTCAATCCATAGCTCTCTCTCACTCTCTCTCTCTCTCCTTCCTTTTTTCCTTCTTTCATTCTTTCTATCTCTCTCTTTCTCTTTTCTCACTTTCTTCTTCTTCTCCTTCCTCCTTATTCTTCTACCTTTTCGGACTCTTGCACATGCTTCCTTCGTGCCTCTTCTCCCATTAACTCTATTCAATCCATCTCTCTCTCTCTCTCATTCTCTCTTCTTCTTTTTTTTCCCTTTTTTTTGGGGGGGGGGATTTCTTTTTTTGCTATGATAGGTCACTTCAACTCATCCCTGTAAGTAGCATAACTTCTTGATGCTACTCCTAAAACTCCAAAAACAAACTTAAACAAACCTCAATTCCCTTCGCCTCTCGAGTGCCATTTATAATACACTTGCAAATTTATCTCACTTTAGAAGTTTAGTTTTGAATAAAAAAAATTACCCCTCACTTTACCATTCGGGCAGAGCAACACGTGCATCATCTTCTTCCCACAATGCATCAGCCACTTACAGACTCCCCAGAGCAGGTAATGACTCATACTGTTTGTCTCCTTGCATCCCTGCCCTGGAAACACTACTCCCCTGGGGTCAATAAAGGTCACCTAAGGTTGAAGCTCTGGGACTTTGGACCAATCACAGCCTAGCATGTCCTTCCCCTTGTAATCATGTAACCTAAGACTGTGTATACACGGTATGCATAGGAATGCAATACTAACACTCAAAAACACTCACCCACACATGTACCAACTGAAGAAAGTAAGAAAGTGCTGATTTTTCTCAAACCTAATATACACCTTACAGTCCTATTCGTTTTTTTATAGACATACAATGCATTGCATCAATCTGAGTCACGTAACAAATGAGGGGAAAAAGGGAAGTTTCCCCTCCTTCAAATCTTTTAGAAAGTTAAGAGTGTGTATACACAGTATGCATAGGAATGCAATACTAACACTCGTCAAAAACACACACCCACACATGTACTGACTGAAGAAAGTAAGAAAGTGCTGATTTTTCTCAAACCTAATATACACCTTACCACATATTCGTTTTTTTAAAGACAAGTAATGCACTGCATCAATCTAAAAAGAGATTGGGTGACAAGCATACTTTCAGATTCAGTTTTATTTGCAAGAAATTTCCAGTAGCTGGTCTCAAACAAATGAAGGGGAAGAGGGAATTTTCCCCTCCTACAAATCTTTTAGAATGTTACAGTGCTAGGATCGTCACAGCGTGACGAACATGTGTGCTATCTAAGGAACCACTGTAATTATTATTAGAAGAATCCACGGGCCATATAGAGCATACAATTCCGATTAATTCTCTTCCTAACATTAATCAGGCAGCTACATCATTAGTTTGAATGGTTGGATTGGTTTGAACAGGGATTAAATACCTCAATGATCTCCAAATGTTTGTTATATAACAATTATCACTTGGAGTTTCCTCTTTCTTGCTGTTCTAATGATATCACACACTTCTACACGGCTCCCTGTTTAATGGATTGTAAAGGCTGTCAATACCTTGAACTTTCAATTTGGGCTGGAGTCTTACGGAAACTGTATATAATATCAAAATCGAAAGAGTATCCGAATGATTGAATCAAACCAGGGGTTGCGATTGACTTTCAGGTGTAGTGAGGTTAATCGCATCTACAAGAAGATGAGAAATCACGAGATTTCTGTTATCTTTTTCTTTATCTCTTCATTCTCTTTCCCTTTCCCTTTCTCTTTCTCTTTCTCTTTCTCTTTCTCTCTTTCTTTCTCTTTCTCTCTTTCTATCGTCTCCTGATCATGCACCATACAAACAATCTAATACATTATCTAGGGAACAAACTCTAAAGTCTACTTCTTAGCCTCTCTCTTTCTCTCTCTCTCTCTCTCTTTCTTTCTCTCTCTCTCTCTCTCTTTCTCTCTCTCTTTCCCCTCTTTCTCTATCTCTCTCTCTCTCGCTTACTCTCTCTTGCTCTCTCGCTTACTCCTTCTGCTCTCCTAGCTGACACGTTGGAGTATTTGATTTGACATGAATGTTGAAACAAATCTAATTTGAGAGCGTAGGCTGGCTGGCGGTAGAGCGCATCAATGAAATGAACATTGAACTTCAAAGCACACATTGCAATTGCCTCGTTACGGGCTAGAATAAGCAGAGAAATTATCACACCTGCTCTCTCTTTCTCTATCTCTTTCTTTCTTTCTTTCTCTCTCTCTCTTCTTTCTTTTTTCTTTCTCTCTCTTTCTCTCTTTCTCTCTTCACTCTCAATATTTCCTCATCCCATATCTATCTCTCTTCTTTTTCTTCGCTTTCTTTGCTTACTTTACTTTCTCTCCCTTCTCTTTTTTATTCTCTCAAATTCTTTTTTTCCCTTTTCCATTTATTTCTATGATTCTCTTTCTCTCTCCAATATAAATTCCACCTCATCCTTCTCTATTCTTTTCCTCTTTTTCCCCTCTCCAACCTACATGCATCACCACAGTGTTCTCTGTGGATATCTACATTATTCAATTCACTTCAAAATATAACCCATATGGTGTTAAAGGTAAAGACCAGTTATGGTCATGCGATTGCATTGTGAAAGAAACGTTGTGGAATCAATCAGAAAAGGTTGATCATCTAGCATATAAGTATTGGTGTGTACTGCAAGGTTCTGGAATCATCAAAATGATAAGAAATTTGGCCCAGTCTTCGTAAAGTTACAAGCACTGTACACAGAAAGGTGTATATGGGACTATACGCACACGTGCGCGACAGGTGCGTTTATCTCTCACAGACCATGTAGATAAACTAATTTACCAAATATATCAATTAGTAGGCGGTTTCCCCGGCAAAATTGTTATCATCATGTATTAGTCAAAACATATTCTTTCACATGATTGGTAATAAGAGCTTCCATTTCATTTTTTGAAATTGGGGCGTTTCCAATACTGGTCTTTACCTTTAACTATAAAGGATACACATTTCTCTCCTTTTCTTCACTTTCTATCCCTTCTCCCTTTCCATCTCTTATGCTATCTCTTCGTTTGCTATATGCAATTTCTAACTTATTTCAATTTTGTTTTCTCTCTCTCTCTCTCTCTGTCTCCCATTCCCTATCTTTCCTCTTCCCCCTTCCCCCTTCCACATACGTCTTTCTTATTCTGTAATATCTCCCTTCTCCCATTAACCCCCAGCCTATAGAATCAAAAATTTCTCCCAATTTCCCACCCGGATTAAGCCGAGGGCCATTCAGCGAAAAACAGGTTGGGATAAAAATATAAAGCACTGTTTTTCACCCATTCCACACAAAAAATCACAAAAGGGCAAGGTGGTTTTTATTTAGAGGAAAGAGCATGAAGAGCCCAAGAGGGTTTACAGGGGAAACTGGATATCACCGTTTGGGCTGCACTGGCTAGGGCTAAGACCCTCTTGTCCGCAAAGTGAGTGGATTCATTAAACTTGACAAAAGATGAAAACGAAAGTGGGTCAGGGTTGAACATTTCGTTCTCATCTTTCTTTCCGAGGGTGTGAGAACATTTTCTTTTTTTTTAATGCGCCACATTCCGTTGTGATTCGAGTGGGGCTGGGATGGAGGGGTGGCTTGGTTGAAGTGTGGATTTAAAAGCACTTTCATGCACGGAACTTCTTCTTGAACGAAACTAAGATATCAACATGATTTTCCAATGTTTGGTACACAGAGTCGCATAAATGCATACACTTGAAAACTCAAAGTGCGGGATAGTTCTGAAATGTTCCCACGTGGCTGACTTGTCAAGCATCCGTCCGACATCCTCATTGTACAAAACAGATTTTGTGTATTAAACTTACCCAACTAATGCTCAGGATTCCAGTTAGAATTGATCAAAGGGCCTAAATATCACCGAGAATGAGCTATTTTATACACACAAAAAAGCCTAAACTATGGTATGAAAATAACTTGCCAGGGCCTGAATTCACTATTGTCTGAAAACTGGCATCCCTGTAAAGCTGTTAGAACTTTTTTTTTACCATTACTGTAATTGTCCATGATTACAATTTTTTTTTAAACTGCTCTAGAAACTTTTACCAGTAACAAATGAATTTCCAAATAGGTATTAAATGCTTAATTTTATTTCATTTCATTTCATATTCTTTTCTTCACAGCACTAGCACTCTTTCATCTCCCTGATGTTCAAAGGAATATCATTCATAGAAAACATCTGAAAATGCCAAGAAGTTTATAACATTCAACGAGGAAGTCCACCCTGATAATTAGCTGTTAATTGAAGCCAAAAAAAATCCTATCCAAGAATACTAATGCTCTACTTTCATTTATCCTGAAAATACCTTCGTTTCTCTTTTAAACAGAAACAGGTACCAGTATAAACACTGTGAAGGTTGTTCCTTTGAAAGATATCTGTAACCCAATTGAACAAAGAAATAATGAATAAAACCTCTTGCAATGAAATTGAAAATGATTTACATACACATAAACCTGCTGGCTAAGAATAAATCCATCATAGTATATTATCTTACAAGCTATCTCCACCCACTCTGAAGGTTTGCAGCACTATTTCTCAATCTTTATCCCTCTTACTTATCCCTCATGGAATTTCTTTGGATGTGCTATATTATTCTCCTTAAATCTCTTACAATTTCTTTAGAAAAATGATATTATAGGGGAAGTCCATCCTGATATTAAGCTGTTTTTAATAGAATCATAAAAATGAGAGAAACAAATTAGTGAAAGTTTGAGCAATTTCCAATTAACAGTAGGATAATTATGAATTTTTAAAGCTGTCATCAGTGAAACACAAACTGTACACTTGTAAACTTAATCTGTAAACGTATACGCATCTTCATAAAATGATTATGATATGAGACTTTGGTGAGCGAACCAAACACCAATGTCACTTTCTCTCCCTATCGACTGGCAGTGTTCTCCCATGAAGTAGGGCATGTCAGTCAACGATCCAGAGGGGGGTCAAACTTTTCAATACTCCCCTAAATGTGGATTTGATAAGGGGTGTAAGATATACCCATTAGCGCTTCCCAGGTCCCACCCACGTTGCCATAGAACCTAGGGTGCTTTCAAGCGATTTTTTAAAAGCTAGAATCACAAACATGAATCATAAATCAAAACGCTGTTAAAAAGCATGGTTAATGCGGGAAAGCGTTCAAGTGATTTTTCATCAACGCTGATTCTCGCTCATTTCAGGCCCAGCCAATGCTCATCACACTGTGCAGTTTGATCCAGGAAATTTAGGTCAACTTCGCCGCGTGCTTTTTGTCCGTGTTTACGGTCAACTGTCGGTCAAACCGGAACAGGCCACGATGATAATGCGTCATAGAATCATGATTAAGATCTCTGTTCGTTCAAGCAAATTTTAGCGACCAGGATTCTGCAGAATCGCATGATTTTCAGCATTTCATGTTTGTGTTTTCAAACATGTTTATTTTTACGATCAACGCAAAATCGCTTGAACGCAACCGTGTTTTAAAACTAAACGTCTTTGAAAACCGTGATTCTAGGGTAAAAAAGTGGTGATTGAACGCACCCCTAGCTAGCCTGATGCCAAGCTACATTCATTCTGTGACTGTATAGGATCATGTGCTTGCATCAACAGTCTGAAAAGCATTTTGAAGGTCTACGAATGAAGGAGGTGTGAAAAAGTGTTACCGTGCAATTAACATGTATGTGTATTCTGTAGAAGGATTGGTTTATAAAGAAAAGTGTGTTATTAACATACTAAAAACCCAGAAACTTTAGAAAGAAAGAAACTTCTGCAATTAATATGAGAGCTTCAGAATCCTGAAACTTTCATGCCAATTCAATTCAATTTCAATTTTTCAAATTAATTCATGTTTCGAACAAAACATTACAAATCAGTTATAAGCATTTAAAACAAATGTAAGAAATACATGTTGGAAACAGACGGGTCCACTAAAAAGCAATGTTTGTACAAGTGTGAACACCTCAAAACTAACATGACATTCAGTTGTTGTATTTTTGTAAAGATTTTATGTTTCCACAAAAACATGTACCAGTATCATTGACAATTTGCAGGGGTTCCTTTTTTTTCATCAATCAGCACACTGCACTGTCTTTTAAAAGCTTAGCAGTGAATATGAGTGGAGAAAAAACTGCTCCTTGAGAACAATTTGCTTCAAATATGCACAAACAAAAACTGTTAGACCTGCAAAGAATCATCTCCTTTTCCGAGACAAGATTTTTCTCCAACGCAAGCTAATTATTCACCTTTGCAGGATGGAGAGAGTTAATCCCTTCTTAATCCTGTATCATCTTGTTCCTGTTCCCCCCTGAGGCCCTCCAACTCATCTCCATTTTAACACCTTTCTACCCCTCTCCCGGGGGCGCCGAATGTCAACCTCACTCAAACACCAATTTTCTCTTCCAAGATAACCAACCATTAGGGGGCACTCTAAAATGAGAAATTTCCACCCGGACTCGACGACATCCAGGATGCCTCCACGAGGGGCGATGCGGGCAAAAAACCGGGAGATGTGGAGAAACCGGGAGAAAAGCAGGATGAAAGTGGGAGATGTGCATGGTGAGGTTTGAAGAAAAAAAGAAGAGAGAAAATAAACCCTTGATTTGTACCTCTCCGACTAGATCAAATCAAAGAGAGGCGCTACGTTCCCCCTCTCCGTCGGCCGGCCGGCAGTAACCTTTCCCCGGCGCTACGTCAGTCAAGATGGTAATAAGGGGCACCAGGTGTGCTTGGTTGTGTCTACCTATAACAGGACTATTACACAAGAAAATTTTACACAAGATTTGTATAAATTTGTATAAAGAAAGGTAGAAAAGACAATTTGTTCGTACCAAAAGAGCAGTACACGAAATGAGAATATTGTTAAAAGGATATATTGTCTAAAGCGTTTTAGTCAGTTTATGTCATGGGCATTGTTCAGGCAGAAAAATTACAACTGATCAGTCAAATTAGCATATGATACTGATTAATTAGCCATGTCCAATTATACTTTTCACTCAATATACTGTTTTCCAGGCAACGGACCAATTCTCTATCAACAATTTGTTGGAAACAACATTCAAACCTCTATTTCCCTTTACGTTTCGTTACATGACCTTCAGACAAGATAACATTCAATGACTCATCAGATTGCTGTACAAAAAACGTATAGCTAAGTTTTTGTATAGTGTAAATGAAGTTTGTCTCCTGTTTTCAGCTATAATAACTAGTGAAGATAACAAGATAGCAAGCTACTAAAGACAAGTGAGTTGGTCTAGCGACATATTCACTTGGTCAGCTCACTGCCTACGCCTACAAACTGGCTCAGGCGACCCCAGTTCGAAACTGAGTCAAATCTTTTGGATGGTGATGTTAAAGGTCGGTCCCCAGACGTAAAGAATCATATCAGGTCTGTACAAACACAATTACAAACACACAAAAGCAACACATCCCTTAATTTCTCATGAACTTGACAAACAAACTGAAAATTGCTTCTCCATTTTATCTTGACTAGGTACCTGTAATCAGAATATTGCATTTGCTTGAACAGAAATTAAATTTATAGGTTACAAATGACACGTATATCCAAACTCTTTCAATGATCAATTTCTTCATCTCCTCTTTCAGATTCTTTTTGCTCCTCCCCTTCTCCTGCTCCTCATGCATCCTCTTCGCTTTTCTTTTTTTCCTCATCCTTATTTCCTTGTTCTTTGTTAAGTTATTCGCCTCATTGATCTCTTTTTTTTTTTTTTTTTTCCCTTCATTCTCTATAACCCTATCATTTGTTTAGTCATTGCCTTAGATCAATTTATCTTCTTCTCTTTCCACCCCCTTAATGGCATATCAAAATAGTCATTTAATCCATTTCCGATATTACACATTATTAGTCAGTCATGTTAATGTCAGGGGGGACTCGAAACCCGAGATGTCACTGTGTCTTGAAGCGAATGAAGCTTTCAGAAATGATAAAAAAACCAGAAATATTATTTTAAATTGTGGCATTTTTGTTCTATGACCTGCATATTGAATTTTCAAGTTGGTTGAAATAAACCCTAATGAAAGTCAATTGTAAATTAATTGTAGGGCTCTCAGATGACAATATAAGGACAATAAAATTCAAAGATGAAAGTCAATATTTCAAGGGTTTTAAGTATTAGAAACGCTATGTAGCAATTCCAGATGAGCAGAAGGTTATGATGTATGAACTAACATCATTTAACTGTATTGTATGTTTGTTTTACCTGACTACTAAATAAAGCATGTGTATGCTTGTATGTAAGCAACCAGGGGGACCGACGGCTTTAAGACATCTCTGAAGGACTTGGTAATGAGGATTAATGTCTTACCAAAGGGCACTAGCGCATCGACTTGGTTTCTAACCAGGGACCTCCCGGTTACAAGACAATTGCTCTACCACTGGGCTATCGCACCTACAACTGACATTAAAACTAAAACACCATTCTTAATCTAAACAGATATTAAAGAACTTTGAAAAATTATTCTTGCTCGCTTGAAAGTACATGATTGGATTTGTTGAGTTGACAATCAACGTTATCAAAGGAGGGAGACTGCTCTGTCTCGTTCTTGCTTAAATATTCATTCTTTTGCAACTTCTATTTCTAACTACCATATCATCTGTCCAGAGCCAGAAGGATGTTAGAATGTGTGTTAAAGTTTGTGTTAAACTGCTAATGCCCTTAAACAGACAATATTTTCAATGGGTTTGCGCATGGAAACCTTTGGGCTCTATGTTCAACACTCAACAGGTCCATCTCGATCTCTTCTGCTGAGAGTTTGAAGGGCGTTGACTCTTTGTAATATGAAAAGAGTCGACGCCCCTCTGGCTCTCATTCGAACCGTAATTCTCATCCATATTTTGAATTCAAGAAGCATCCAGAATCATTCTTTCTTTTTTCATCACCAAGAAGAGACAGCACATGATTGGCCTGTTCGAGTGGACGGACCACACTGTTCATCTGAGTCTTTGCATTATTCACAGACACATATTACTCACGATAACGGATCTTGATGGGTTAGCGAAAAAGGAGGGCACTAAGGTGGCTGCGAAGAGAAAATGTGGCAGATAAAATGCAAATACCCACATTCTCGTCCAATAAAAGCCCATCAACTTCACTCTCACAGGGTCCCCAGGTGATAGAATTTCTGGTTTAGATTTCCCCCGCACATTTTGCATTTAATAAAGAAAAGATTTGCGCTCTGACTCAGCGCTAAGACTTCAAGACAAACTAGATGAATAGGAGAGGGTGAGACAGACAGAGAGGGAGACAGAGAAGAAAGCAAAGATATATGAAAAGAAAGAGAGGAAGAGAGATAAATGGAGTTAATCAAAAGATAGAATAGGAGGGGAAATACAACAACAGTAAAAGGAAGAAGAAGAAACATAGGGAGAGATGTTAAGAATGATTAAGATAGAGTGAGAAAGAGAAAAGGGAAGAAAGAGGGAAAGAGAAATATGACAAGAAAATGATGAAGAGAGACAAAATAAAGATAATCAAAAGAGAAAATGTGAGAAAGAATATGAAAAAGAAAAAAAGAGGAAATTAGGATCTAACGAATACTAAAGAAAGTAGGAGAAGGATGTTATAAACGACCAACAGAGAAAAAGTATGATATGAAAAAGGAAAGAAGAATAAGAATGAGAGATAAAAACGAATACAATGAAGAAAGATTTGTGAAAGTTGGAAACATAAGAAGGGAGAGATTTTTAAAAAAATAAAAAGAGAGAGAGAGACAAATATAGAGTAAGCGGAATGAGGATAGAAATAGAGAGGTGGGGGAAGATTACAAGTCTGGAGCGGCACGACATAGAACGAAACTGAAATGAAAACCTTACAGGCTCGATATCACTTCCAAATTAGTTTGTAGCTTTCATCAAGCCAGCTTTGGAGAGGAAAAAGATAGGAGAAGCGATCGAGAACGGGCCGACAACTCGTTTGTTATGCGGCTTTCGATCGAGCCTCAAACAGTTGAAAAAACTTTGAACCCCGGTGCTGTTGACTCGTAGACTGCTAGGAAGCACGGAGACATGAATAAATGCAACATTTCCAAGAGGACGTGGTGGTCCAAACAGCTCAGGTGACCGTGGGTAGATGTAATATGAAATTCATAGGAATCTTCTAGACGTGCTAATTTCAGAGAATGTGAAAATGTGTATTCATCTCGGGTAGAGTCATACTATTCATAAATACAACAGTGGATTCTGAAGGGCAGCATTTAACATTCTTGTTTTGTAAGTGCTATCAGTCAAACGCATTGGGGGCTGCAAAATAATGCTATACAATGTTTTTTTGTATGACATATCTTTATGTGATGTTCATGTGAGAAAAAGTACCTTTATCATTCACTTAACTTTTCATAGAGAAAGGAGGGAGACTTACACCATCTCGTTATTGTGATAAAGACAGTGAAGTTTTACAAAGAAATGTAGAATACTTCTTAAACGTTTATTCTAATTAGTCAACCATTTTGTCAGCGTAAAAATTAAAGAAAAAAGAAGCTCTGTATTTTAAATATGACTTCCAATTTAAAAGGCAAGATTTCCTTGCAGGGACTGTTAGATTATTTAATTCTGAGCTTTTTTACAGCTTATACAGAGCCAAAACTCTCTATCCTCACTATCTGTTACACATTTTTTTGCCCCAGCTATGAGCTGTAAAGAACATTGTCACTTGTAAATGTTTCTTCGGCAAGACCTGATTAATTTATCGGAGCCTGCAGATACTCGTTTTTTAAATGGGTCATCGCCTTGAAGCAACTATTTACGCTCTTGTGAGATGATGATCAAAATCTAACAGATTCTTACAACATAATGAAAGCCATTTTCACATGTTCTCAACGTGAAATCTTCAGGTGATGTGTTTATAACTCATCGCCTGTGGGAACATAGTGGTCCCTGTATTAAGCCTATGGAAATGAGAGAATTCGGTAGTCAAAAAGTTAAAGACATACAGACATGGATTCTCAAGGGAAATCTTAAAATCCCCAGCCGAACAATGGCTGAATTACACTGTCTATCCCTTGCAGCGAGTTCCGTGTACAAGTTTCGCTGCGTGTGATTTTGTACGCAAACTAATTGAAAGGCACCATGGCCGGCAAAACTTAATAAGTAAATAAGAATTTAATTATACTAGAATGAATACATCATAGCTCCTTGAATTTAAAAAAATTGTAATGTGAACACAACCCAAAGCTCTCTGAATAGAACTGGACCAAAACGTGCTTCTGAAAGTACCTCAATGTGAATGAACCCTCTCAATATCCAACTCTACTAAAACAGAATTCTCATCTAAATGTGCCCCAGTGTGAATGTGACACTCTTAAGATCCAAATAAAACAGACAATTCAATGTGCCTCCATGTGAACACAACATCGCCAACTCTAGCATCTAGCATCCATCTCTACCAAATTGAGCTTTCCATTTTAATAATGTAAATATATTTTTGTGGATTTGCTGATAGTAGTAATAACTGTGAATATGACCCTTACAATATCCAACTATATCTTCCAAAACTGGCTTCTCCTTTCAACTAAGTGCCTGAATGTGAACATAACACTGTCATAACTTAAATCATGGACCTAATACGCTTTAATCAATCAAAACATGCTTCTCGTTTACCCCTGAATTTGAACATCCCCTGGACCTCAGTAGACTCTTAACTCCGATGGAGAGAGGAGAGAGAAATTCGAGAGATGTCCATTGTCATCAGGACAAAAGACGGGCAGATTAAAATGCAGGTGGTGGCAATAGATTTAGGTGATCCCCTCAATTTGTTATCAATCATGTTCCCTTCAACACATACCCTTTTAACTTTTTTTCCATCATCCCACTG
The DNA here is from genome assembly GCA_035222895.1 of Strongylocentrotus droebachiensis. Taxonomy (NCBI): domain Eukaryota; kingdom Metazoa; phylum Echinodermata; class Echinoidea; order Camarodonta; family Strongylocentrotidae; genus Strongylocentrotus; species Strongylocentrotus droebachiensis. The sequence continues at coordinate 15,871 of JAVYIG010002244.1, read as the reverse complement.
ACCCCCCCCCCCCCCCCCCTCCCCCACCCCTCCAAACACTGCTGTTTGGAGTCTAGACAAGTTTTAACCTAATTCCTTGCTCTGAAAAGAAGCTTTCTCCCACATCAATCTCTCAAGATCGGTTTGATTCTTGAAGATCTCAGGAGTGCTTTCCAAGAAACATTTGAGTGGGCTTTTTTCGGAATATTATAATACCCACATATATATTTTTGAAAACACATTTGTCATGTCTAATCATGTATAGAAAATTATCAAGATTGCAAAGAAATATTTGATTGTGCTCTTTTTTCAGGACAATATAATATTATTTTAAATAACAACACATTTGCCATGTCTAATTTATGGAAAGTATTAGGATTGCAAAGAAATATTTGATTGTGCTCTTTCTGAGAACAATATAATATTTTTTTTAATAAAAGCACATTTGTCATGTCTAATTTATGGAAAGTATTCAGATTGCAAAGAAATATTTGATTGTGCTCTTTTTTTCAGGACAATATAATATTAAACAAAAATAAAAACCCATTTGTCACAGGAAGACAATTAAGATTGCAAAGGAACATTTGGATGTGCTCTTTGTGGATGTAATAATACAAAAGATAATTTCAAGACACATTAGTCATGGTAAGGTGTAAAAGATTTTTCAGATTTCATAGAAATGAAGTGGTACAGCTTTGGAACGCTGAGAAAAGAGGGATCACTTTTTGCAGCACAATGGCTTGGCAAAATTACCTATTTTCTAGTCTTGATTAGCCCTATATGACAACCCTTTTGAAACCGGTATAGATATTTTGGCATATATATCACATGATAAATACAACATGGAACAGGGAGATTTTTGTAGCATATAGAGAGTTAATGAAGAAATGTAGAAAAAAAACTGTCCCATCAAATATAGAGTCTTAAATATCTAGTCTAAATAACCAAATCAAAAATACTGGTATCCCTTTTTCCTCAGAACTCTGGTAATTTCATCGAACATGAAGAATTTGTCTCTTATAATTTCATATACCGGTAAAACAATGGGGGATCATGCTGGGAACCGTTTTTTCTGAAAAGTTGCGATTCATATAAATTGGGTATCAATATAGTTCACAAGATCGCTACTTCCCAAAAAGCCCTAAAAGGATTCTACGGAGAGAAATTTCAGATTTTCGTCTGCAAGGTTTGTTTTCTGGTTTGAACTCATTATAGTATACAGGTCACACAGGGAGAACATATAGTTGAGCAATGCAAATGAATGTGATTGTATACCTGTGCAATTTAAAGAGGTTGAGCTCTGGTTAAGGTGAAATATAATAGAGTTTTCTTGTTCTTTTTTAAAACATTTGACAAAATATTACAGTAGAAATATCCCCTCAAATGGATTGCGCTTCAGATGCTCTTGAAAATGAATCAGAGAAACAGCTGTTTGGACCAAACTTTAACGATACATAACATCCCGTGTGTAGTCCCATACACCTATTTCTGTGTGCAATGCATGTGATTTCAACAAGACTGGGTCGACCCTTTTTCATTTTTACGTACACCTCACAGTGTACACGATTTCATATTCACCTACATAATCAACTTTCCCCCTAATGTTTCAAGATGGTTTCTTTCAGGGTGATCCGAGTAGAACAGAATTTTATTTTCAGTTACTGGCTTGAGAGTTTCTTGCAGTGTAACCTAGAAATTCCAAAAAAGTCACCTTGGAAAATATTTGATGTAACGTAAATGCCACTGATTCCGATTATCAAAAGTTGTTTACGGAAAACAGTGATTTACGTGAATAAAAACCCTGACCTACCTTTTCGTGTCTATTTACTGCAGCTCTGCATTTGGCAATTTATCGAGTGCGGCCTGGAGCATCTTCCCGCGCTAGCGTGGAGTTTCCGTGATTCTGGAACGGAAGAAAACGGAGAGAAATTCTCATTAGATTGAGAGACAAAAGCTACAATCTATCTATTCAGCATTCTCCATTATCAGATTAACAGCGAAGATCCTTCAATCTGGGATGAAACGTGAGATTCTGAGGCTGACGTGTCTCGCTCCATTCTCGAAGAAAAAGGACTGAATTTGACGATTCTTTTCGTCTTTCAGGAAGTTCCGGCAGATTATGCATTCTAAGTCTCATCTAAATTACGAGTGATGGTCATGCCTATATTTGATTTGAGAAGAAAATAAAAATATATAATTTCATCAGCTTTGCGAAAAAGGGGATAAGTCTCTCCACACGGTAGGGTGATAGTTTTTAAGATAATCAGCTCACAAAGTTTCAGCCATTAGAAATGTAATACAAAAATTGTATTTATTATTAATTCAATTCAAAAATTCATTTCAATTATTCTGGTTATAATGATGTACGTATATTTTTTATGAATAATTATTTTGTTTTAAATACTAAGATTTTTATGTCCTGTAAAATTCAGTCTCATTTGTAAATAGCAAAATAAAAATTGAATTAGCACCCCTTTTTGCACACTAACGACCATGATTTCATAATACATGTACATTCATGTTCATATATATAAATCTTTGGATTTTGTTTGTTTCATTTTTTAATTTTTTAACAATTTTGTTGTTTGTGTTTTTATTTGGATGGCAGCTTTGCTCATGTACATTGTACAACTGTGTAGAGTAAAAGCTTACTATAAATGACAATAGTGTTAAAGAAAGATATTTGCCAATTAATGCTTGATGTAGATATTAAAACAAATCAGCTTTTCCACATCATTGTAAAGCTGCAGTCTTGGCAGAATGATATATACTTTACCATCAGGGAAATCTTAAGTAGTCATTTTAATCTTTGCCCGGTCCCCATTCTATACACCCATTTCAGCTGAGTTTCGGAAGGAGAAAAGAGTTTGAGGGACCAGAAATTCACAAGATTCCTTGCGCATGCTTGGCCGGTATTAAAGTGCCCGGGTGTGTTTAAAAATAGGGACTCTCGGAGGCTTTCCGAGGGGATTGAGAGAGATGTAATCCCAGCATGCACTTCCAGCAGTCCATCAAATGCGGACCGATTGTGGTTTCCTCAATCAGAGAGGGAATGTCTGATAACCTGTTCACACTGTAGGAAATGTATAAGAAATTTTTGTAAAGAAACTTTGTATAGAGAAACGTTGTATAAAGAAACGTTGTTTAAAGAGAAGGTTGAGTTCTGGGAAGAGATGAAAAATAATTTGTGAGCGTTATCATTTTTATTATGCAAGTGTGGAAGAACATCAGATAAGACATGTTCCCTGAAAAGCATGGCTCTTCAAATGCCTTCATATTCTAAATATGTCATGTAACATCGTAAAACTCGGGGGAAGGATTTTTACGCCAGGTGTTCGTGTAGTCCCATATACATCTTTCTGTGTACAGTGTTTGTAACTTTACCAAGACTTGAACAAATTTCTTATCATTTTGATGATTCCAGAACCTTGCAATACACACAAATTCTTATATGCTAGATGATCAACCTTTTCTGGTCGATTCCACACCGTTTCTTTCACAATGCAATCGCATAACCAGAACTCAACTTCATCTTTAAAGAAACGTCATATAAAGAAACGTTGTATAAAGAAATGTTGTATAAAGAAATGATGTATAAAGAAACGTTGTATGAAAGAATAATCATACACCTACACTAGATAACATCATATAAAGAAATGTTAGAAACTAGTTTTAAAGAGTTCCGTTGTCATGACAGCAGCTGGTCAATCATCAGGTCAGACTCACGATAAGCCCCGCCCAGTTACGCAACTTTTCTATGAGACTGTTTTAAAGTCTAAACATCGTATAAAGAAACATTGAATAACAAAACACATCATACATAGTACAGAATACAGACTAGAATGGGACTCTGACTCTTTATCAAGTTTTCATTCGAAATGATGCTAGAACGTGTGTTTCGTTATTCAACGTATCTTTACACGACGTTCAGACTAAAAGAATGTAACTACTAATCATAGAGCTATATGATTCTTGTATCGCTATGCGATAAAGTCTTGGGGTCTGAATGAAGGTTGCATGCCTGTCAGCTTTTGGGCTCTCTAGGAGAGAGAGAGGGCCGGAAGTGAAGTCCCTGTCTAGCGCGTGATGGGACCTCTGAATGTGGTCTTGTCTTCAAGGGGTTGGATTTGGAGAGGTAAATAGCATCTTATAATGGTTTGGTTGTGGACCATTTCAAGTATCACATCAACATTTGATGGGTTGCTAACCCCTGGTCGGATGTCTAATTCAGATAAAATAGCCCCCCACCCTCCCCTGACCTTCCCCGGTCAAACTGACATAACCATAGAAGACTTAGTAGGCACAAACCCTTGTTAGATTTGGAGAGGTAAATAGCGATCTTATAATGGTTTGGTTATGGACCGTTTCAAGTATCACATCAACATTTGATGGGTAGCTAACCCCTGGTCGGATGTCTAATTCAGATTTTAAAAAAGCCCCCCCCCCCCCCCCCCCCTTCCCCTCCTCTGACCTGCCCCGGTCAAACTAACATAACCAAATGGTAGACAGACTTATAGTTTGCAGGGAAAAAAAACCTTGTTAGTCATTGTGCATATAGCAGAGTCTGTAATGTGAGACTATGCTGATGGCATAGAGTGACACAACCAGAGACTGACAAGAGCTAGGCTCTGCTCAAGGCTTTAAGAATTGTGGGTTAAGTGTCAAATTTGAGTCTATGCCTGTAGACTACTCCTCCTCCTTCTCCTTCAACTTGCCCCCAGTCAGGCAAACATGTAAACTTTTGATTACAACTGAACTTATATATTCTTCATGACAATTCTCAATACACCTTTGTGCAAGTTCTGTATATGCCAATTAATTCAACATTTGATTGAGGCATGTACCAGCAAAACTCACAAAATAAAAGAAAAATAATAAGGCTATGAAAAGAGGAAGACAAACAGATTAATGTATATACAATATACTGTATACAAACACTTTTAGCAAAGATTGCAGCGAAAAAAATTGTGGGGACTTTCCAGCTCGAAAATATATCCTCACTACTCACTCCCCTTGCAAGCATTTGACAGACATAATTACCCCATTCTCCGAAAGAATAAACAAAGAGATTTCATTGCAGTCTTCCTGAAAATCATAATTCTGAAAACTTTGATTGAACAGATACAAGTGAGTAATGCCTCTTGAAAGTCTGAGGTCAGCAGACATCATGTTCTCCAAAAGAACAACAATAAAGGTTTCATCACAGTCTACCAGAAAAATATTTCTGAAAAAACTATGATTGCACAGACACACAGGAAGTGTAATGCCTCTTTAAAATCTTATCAAAAATACAGAATCAGTAGGGGGTAGATGAGAGTAGGTGGAAAAGGTGTGAAAACTGTGAACGCCTCAGGGCATACAAGATGCTTATGGCATAATATTTCCTGTAAACATGGGGGTCCATTCACATATGAAAAAGATTACAACATACAGTAAAAAGTAATTTATTTATACCCCTTGTAAATTTGATGTTTTTTGTCTTTTTCAGAACTCAAGATTGAAAGGTGGACAGGGTGAATTAGGGACTTTTTTAATCCTTTAAGATGTCAGCTTTAAAATGTCACTTTTTCAAGAAACATAAAATAGGAACAAATAATTTGTTCACGTACTAACAAATTACAAAACTTGGTCAGGGTATAAATGATTTTTTTTTGGTAACTGTAGATGATAGCAGACAGCAAAAACAATATTTTCAAAAATGAAAGAATCGGTCATGCATAAGTTATATGCCATCCTAAAACTTGAGATCCACCATTTGTTTTCAGGAAGATAAGAGTAATATTTTTGATTAACATTTAAAGGATTTCAGAAAGAGAAGGTCTGTGAGAGATGAATAAACAAACAAACAATAGAAATTGAACTAATGATTACTTCAAGTAGATTTCGACTTCCCACTGTTGAATAGACCATTTTTGTAATGTAACCAAATTTAATGAAGTGCATCAATACAAATATTTCATTCACCTAATGAATAATTGTATGTCAATAGTCAGTATGCAAAATGCGTATTTACATGTTGTTAAATAGGGCAAACCATAATGTTTGTCCTACTTCGCAGTTCACATTCTGACTATTGAAATACAATTATTCTGGCGTAACAGATGAATGAAACAATTTGTATGGAGGCACTTCACAAAGACATCCATTCGATTTGGTTACATTACGAAAATAGTCTACTGCTAATATACAGTTCTTGGAAATGCAGCAAACACGTACATATCTCTTCTATACATATCATATAACCCTGTCACACCCACGAAACTCACGCTTCACTGAGATCGAAACGCCAACTACCAAAGACCAAACCAAAAGATTGCAATGGCAAGGACTTTTTTGGTTATCAGTTGATTTCCCGGAATAATAATGATAATAATAATTGAATGTTTTTGTATAGCACATAAAAGGCATAATTGCATGCCTCTCTGCGCTTCACAGAACGGAATACAAAAGGAGTGGAAATGGTACATTGGGCTCTCGTTTTGATAAGATCTTACAATATGATAAATAGATATGTTTTCAAATTACTCCTGAACTTTTTGTATGTTTCCTCATTTCTAAGGTATTCCGGCAAGTAATTCCATTAAAAAGTTGCTGTATATGAAAACGACCTTTCCCAGTAAGATTTTGTCATAGTTAGTGGGACATTAAATAAAGACTTTCTACTGGAACACAGCATTCTTTCTGGATTAAAATGAATTAAATTGTGGTGTGACTTGGCCATTATCTTGAGAACATCCACATCTCATGATTTATTTCAATATCATGAAAAATTCAGATATCAATATTAAATGATATAGTGACAATAAAATGTTGACCGAGTCACAAAGATACAACACATCTAAACGTGAATATCTGAGTGAGTGAAATTGAACAAAAGTACTGCTTCATTTGGAAATCAGGTCCCGAACAGAATATGATCTGTTATGCAGTGTCTGAATGTTTCTCGCCTTAGGGGTATCCCTCTCACACTAATGAAAGAGGGGGTGGGGTGTGGGGACATGAAAAGAAAAATAGGTATACTCTGATTGATCAGGGCCTCGAAACGGAGGCGAGCGAGGGATTTTTTCAAAAGGACGGCAGGCTCGAATCGCCATGAATGGAAACCAACACCTGCAAAAATAGCTGTAACGCAGGGGACTGAATTTAGGTCATGGTTCCATTTTGTGCCCCAGGGCCATATGGCGGGGGGGGGGGGGTACCAATCCGTCATACCCCAAAGTTAAAATGTGCACATGAGCAGCGAGGAGGTGCTTCATGCTCCCAAAGAAACATAGATATGCCCCATATCGGTTGATTCGTAGGGTTGGGAAACGTCTGCAGTGTCCATTTTCAAATCTCATGCATTTTTAGTTTCCAGATTTGTGAAACATAGCCAGGAGCTGCGTAGGCTGACAAGGCGAACGAGTAACAGATATTACCGCTCTGCATAAATTATGATTTTGTCCACACATCATGCAGATGCCTACTTATTAACACATGGAAAATGAAAATGAAATAACAGAGAATGGAAATGAAAATGAAATAATGCATAATCTCCCCAGAGTAATGTGTTTCTTGTTAAAGTCCATCAGCGAATGCAAATACAATTTTCATAAGCAAGAAAGTATCATAAGCTTCTCTTGATACTTTTAAATGATTATCAGTTGCATCGATCTTCCTGTCATCTTCTCATACATCTTTTTCACTCCTTTTCTCCAACATCATTTTTTCTGTAGGACACTTTAAGTTTTATAAAGTACTGTGTTTCTTGTTAATGTTCCATCAGCGAATGCAAATACAATTTTCATAAAGCAAGAAAGTAGAATAAGCTTCTCTTGATACATTAAAATGATTATCAGTTGCATCGATCTTCCTGTCATCTTCTCATACATCTTTTTCACTCCCTTTCTCCAACATCATTTTTTCTGTAGGACACTTTAAGTTTTATAAAGTACTGTGTTTCTTGTTAATGTTCCATCAGCGAATGCAAATACAATTTTCATAAGCAAGAAAGTTTCATAAGCTTCTCTTGATACTTTTAAATGATTATCAGTTGCATCGATCTTCCTGTCATCTTCTCATACATCTTTTTCACTCCCCTTCTCCAACATCATTTTTTCTGTAGGACACTTTAAGTTTGATAAAGTACTGTGTTTCTTGTTAATGTTCTATCAGTGAATGCAAATACAATTTTCATAAGCAAGAAAGTTTCATAAGCCTCTCTTGATACTTTACAATGATTATCGATCAGTTGCATCGATCTTCCTGTCATCTTCTCATACATCTTTTTCACTCCACTACCCAACATCATTATTTTTTCTTTAGGAAACATGAATTTTTATAAAGGATTACCACGCCTTCAAGCTTTTATGTGGCAATCCTTCTTCACGATTATCTTATGTTAGTATTACAATGTAAGTTTTTAATATTGATGATGTATTCATTATAGAATTTGTTCATCATCGTGATTTATGTTGTGATGAGTTTGTGATTTTGGAAAAAGATCATGACGAAATAAATAAATCTGTGCTGATCATTAAAAACATTCATCGATCTTAAATTGTCAGAAAACTTATTGAACAATTCTACTAATTTCAAACTAATTCAAAAATGTTGATGAGGACCTTCAAGGGAACTACTAGTAGTTGGTTTTGAAGGACAATGATACCATGATCTCCAGTGTATATTTGAACCATGGAAGAATAATCTGCGGAGTAATTCGCACTACAACATGAATAGAATTCACACTACTTTTCATCACTCCAAAAAAATTCATTGTTCTTATATTCAAAGAAAACTTATCAAAACAATCTTATTACATTTACAACTAAAACAACATTTTGATGAGGGCCTTTAAGGAAACAAGTTGGTTTTGAAAGACGACTCTCCAATGGAATCATTATCTCTGGTGAATATATGAACCACAGGAGAATAATCTGCATAAAATGCCTGTAGCAACTTCATTTTACTGGTCATATTTCTTCTCCCAAAACTAGGTCATCAAATGGCAGTTTGATAATTATCATCCTTCTTTCGTTTCATCGCTTCACTGCAGGAAGAGTGATTCGTTGAAAGGATCGAGGGAAAAGTGTTTAAATAGATCACTAGGTTTGTATTACTCCCGTGGAACATGAGAAATTAATATCTTTTCTCGGCACAGATACCTATCTTTCTGTGATAACGGAGTAGTTTAGCTGACTCCTTCAGTTATTGTTGCAACTCTAATTTCAGTATTCAAATCTATCTATCCCTCTATCTTCACCTATCACTCCCTCCTCTTTCCCCCCCCCCCCCCCTCCCTCCCTCCCTCCCTCCCTCCCTCCCTCCCTCCCTCCCTCCCTCCCTCCCTCCCTCCCTCCCTCCCTCCCTCCCTCCCTCCCTCCCTCCCTCCCTCCCTCCCTCCCTCCCTCCCTCCCTCCCTCCCTCCCTCCCTCCCTCCCTCCCTCCCTCCCTCCCTCTCTTTGACTCTCTCTCCCTCTCTTCTCCAAACTCAAACGATGAAAACCTTGCAACATGCTATCACTCGTTGGCTATTTTAATTTTTTCCCCAAAAAATGGGATTCAAATCAGTAATTTAAATCCAAATCAATGAAAAAACATCAATAAAAAATTCTGAAGCACATTCTAATGGGTTGTGCAGAGTATGAAACATTTCTGAAAAGACAGTTACAGAAGACCCTTTTCATGTTAGACCACGAGATGGGGCTATATATCTCTGGACCTAGGCAAATAATGTGAGCACTGCGACATCTCACATTACAATCTTATAGACAATTTCGCCGGCATCCCACTGAAAGGCATGTTGAATTACAATACACGTGTTTCAATGGGATGTCTGTGAACTAGTACTTATGATGGTTTCATGAAACACTGCCTAGCTTCGCTGAACGTAAAAGAAAATCACGCAAGATATGAAAATAAATATATGCCATTTTATATTGTCTAGTTGGAGCAAAGGGCCTTCACAGTTTTCAATTTTACTTTCACCTAATGCCTTATTACTCTTTTGGCAACAATAAAGACTTGCAGTCGGTATCTTATAAAGCAATAACATGTAACTACTTCTTAACATCATTTCTAAATATAAAAAAATGTAATGATATAGAATACTTCATACAAGTAATAGGGAGATGATAAATCACTACCGGTAATCAATTCTGATTCTCATCGTTTAAATTAATGATGCAAAAAATATAGTTCAAATGATCTATAGGATAACTATTATGAGGAGCACTGAGCATTGGGGTAAGAAACTGACATGACTCTTCTACGTTGCCTGCATCATTAGACGTGTAATCACCTCCATTAAATTGTGCTTAGCCCCCCATCATTACAGCGCTGCCTCTCCGCGCATGGTTAGGCACAGCAGAGGAACTCAGCAAGACGGTCTGTAAGGCCTGTCCTCATTAGCTCGAGATTACCAAATAACCCGCTTCTTTTACTATCCCGATCGCAAATTATCCAGCTAATTTGCGTCTTCATCAGCCTGCAGTTGCAATAAGCGGGATATTTGGTCGAGATGATCATCCCAAGATATCTTGAGCTAGTTTGCAAACTATCCCGCTATTTGACCGGTACGTCCTCACCAGCCCAAAGACTCGCACTATGCGCAAACGCTGAGCTCGAGTTTTGAGTTTCAAGTTTCAAGTTTCAAGGTCGAGTCTCGAGCTGATCAAGACATGATTTGTAAGTTCAGGATTATTTCCCACATCAGAAATTTGGGCAATCTCGAGCTGGTGAAAACACACCTATCAGGATCACTCTAGGATAAGCAACCAATCTGCTTGTCATATCAATATGAAATCTGAATGCTTCTATGTACTGTCAAAACATGCCATAGCAGAATTAGCAGCCATATCTCTAGAAAGGCCACCTGTCCATAGTGGTCATCTCTTTAGTCTCCTCTTGGTTTGATGGTTTGTTTTACCTGACTGCTATTAAAGCATGTGTATACAAGTTGAACAAGCAAATAAAATCAAATATCACACCCTGATCCTAAGACTAAGTCGTATCCTTACGTGACCTTTTGAACTTAATGGGTGGTGGGTTCTAATTGGCTAAGTCCTTCCTTGGTTGGTTTAATGAGGATGAAGGGTGAGTAATGAAGTCCCTAAGAGATCCATTAATTGGACCTACACCGGCGAACCCTAAGTCAATCCTGATTAATTCAATTCTCTCCTCCTTGCGAGCCGTCCTCGGCGTTCTGTAGCTATGCCTTGGATATTTGAAAGCATTGGAAAGGAAAAATATATTTTATATTTTGAAATAAGAGGAGCTATCAAGTTTTACATTTTAAAAGTATTCCATTTTTGTGACATATATTTTAATAATAATTATCATATATGATCTTTCTAGAGCTAATTTTTAATTCTGTATATCGTTAAATAATAACAGCTAAATTCAAACTGCGCACGCATCCATCCCATTCTCCCAGGGGATGCTCAAGATACATGTAAAGTAGTATTATTACCCTGGCTTTTAATAGGAATAAATTTCTACCAGGTACTCATTTACTACACATGGGTTTAGAGTGGAAAATGTAGATAAATGTCCTGCCAAAATTATTCAATGAATACATTTCTACCAACTACCCATTTACTTCACCTGGGTGGAGAGTGGGAAATGTAGATCAATGTATTGCCAAAGCACAATAGTGCCACGATGGGACTCGAACCGCGAACCATGGGATTTGTGTTCCGGTGACCTTACCAGCTAGACCATGACACCTCAAAATGGTGCATAAGATCTCTAATATTCAAATAAACTTAAGTATACACATGAACCAAATTTCTTTCAATTTAAGTGCAACACATATTTTCCTTGGATTAAATGAAGAACAACTTCAAATGTTTAAACTTTGAGCATATAAGCATAAGGTACAAAAAAGCTTAGAAATAAGATTAATATTTTCTTCGGAATGGACCATAGCCATGAAGGAAGCTTTCTTTCAATCGTTTAAGCAAGACAAAACTACTTTTTCTACTCTGTCCTTAAAACCAACAGATACATTTAAATGTATTGCTTGCTCTAGATCCTTATATACAGTGGAAGCAAATGGAGTGAAGAAAGCGCACAAAAATAAGTCAAACATGCCCGATGACTTCTGGGAGTTGCCAATTTGAAAGTATAATTGGATGGTCTTTCTAGATATTTCACAGCTCACAAATCTTGCTACAAGTAACATGACCATCAATAAAACATTTGCCAAAAAGCGGCACTCGTACGGATTACATTCTAACATATCCATCAATCATACATAGATAATATGTATCTTGCATCCCAGTTTCTAATCATATAAAAATAAAGACAAAACTAAAATAAAGTATAAAATCAGACTTGTATTTTAATCTCTGAATCACAGCTACCTTTTCTTTCTTTAGTACTTACACTTTAAAGATAAAGACCAGTTATGGTCATGCGATTGCATTGTGAAAGAAACGTTGTAAAATCGATCAGAAAAGGTTGATCATCTAGCATATAAGTATTGGTGTGTACTGCAAGGTTCTGGAATCATCAAAATGATAATAAATTTGGCCCAGCTAGTCTTCGTAAAGTTACAAGCACTGTACACAGAAAGATGTATATGGGACTACGCCACACGTGCGCGACACATGCGTTTATCTCTCACACACCAATAGATAAACTAATTTACCAAATATATCAATTAGTAGGCGGTTTCCCGGCAAAATTTGTATCATCATGTATTAGTCAAAACATACTCTTTCACATGATTGGTAATAAGAGCTTCCATTTCATTTTTTTAAATTTGGGCGTTTCCAATACTGGTCTTTATCTTTAAGGCAATATTTCAGCTTCAATCAGTATGCATTACACTGGTCTGACAAAATTACAATGGGTCGCCTACATGTATTTTGTCTAATTTAATACCATTTTATTATTCATATGACCATTTGGGACCTCAATATTTATGTTCAAACCTCTTGCAATATGTTTTAAATCAAGAAGTAGTCATTGAGTGATTATGTATTAGCCTTGGATATAACAAAAATTGTAGTGTGGGATTGGGAGAAATAATCATGAGGTAACTTGTAATAATTAGCTGGGGAAAGAAAATAAATCTACTTTCCCTCTTCTTCCTCCCCCCCCCCCCCCCCCTCTCTCTCTCCCCCCTCACCCTTTGCTCTCTCTCTCTCTCTCTCTCTCATCTCTCTCTCTCTCTCGTCTCTCTCTCTCTCTCTCTCTCTCTCTCCCTCTCCCACCCTTTCTCTCCCTCTCTCTCTCCCTCTCTCTCTTCATGTCTGCCTGTGTATAGACATGTCAGCCCCATCTATTGATTAATGTGTAGTGCTCATCATCAGACACAGCTCATTAATCACAAGACTCCTCCATTACACCCTCCCACCCTACCACCCTACCCTCCTCTTCTCCCATCATAACCTCTACCCTTCTGCCCTGTTCTCACTGACAATTTGAGATCTTAAAGGATTTTTAGAACGTTAAACTTGTATAAAATCCTATTAAAGATAAAAACAGACCACATTATTATTTAGGATATGAGCAACTAATTAATGTACCTTGACAAGAGCCAGTCAAGCAATAGCTCATTTTGTTTTGCATAAATAAATATCCTTCTTCCTCTCTCAAGACATAATGGTAGTGAACACTTGGCACCTACCACTTACATTACCACTACCACTACCACTACCACTACCACTACCACTACGACTACCACTACCACTACCATTACCATTACCATTACCATTACCACTACTACTACTACTACTACTACTGCTACGACTACTACCCACTACCAATACCACTACCATCATCACTATCACTACTACCACTACTACAACTACTACAATGTACTACTATTTCTGATACCATTGGGGTAACTTTCACTTTTACCATCATGTAACCATCAACTAGCATATGAGCTAGCTAGTGAAATGAAGACATTAAGCCCATTCTTATTAATGGCAATGACAGTCTTACAGTGGGGAGTAAAACATAGAAATCAAGGCTGCTAGCAGAAGTGGCTTTCTACTGTAAGACTACACCTTTCTCCATGACAACTTATTCTTATTGCATCTCGAAGGCCATCCCTGCACCAAACACTTAGCCCTCGAACAAAATCAAACATCACGGACACGTCTTGGAGAGTAGTTTCTCATCTTGCTCAGATAGCAGAAATCAAGCGTTGCTAACGGAAACCTCATTCAAGCTCATAAACACACTCCATTACAATCTAATTCATTGAATCAATTCAATTTATCCATCCCTGGGCCCCCAAGGACATTCACATTACAATCAAATTTCAAACCCATCATCGTTGATGGGATTTTTCCACTCTGTGAAGCATTCAATTCAATCTGCTGTGAGGTAATCATTTCACCAAAATTCACTGGCAGATGGGACTTAAAATCATGCTTTATTTGGTAGGAATAAAGATCTGGGGGTGTTTCACAAAGATTTTTATTTTAAGGCTACAAATGGCTCTCCATAATTTGTAAGTCCAACTTAGAGTTAAGTTCAACTTAGGATCTTTGTGAAACACCCCCCCCCCCCCCCCGGTACAATTTACCTGTAAGAACATGGACGTGGGAATAAGATGGAGGGGTATCAAATGTCTTTTAACAGCCAACTTCAGCAAGACCTGTAGATATAAGGACTGCTCAAAAATATACAAGAGCGTTTTGACAGGCCAGGGGTCTTTGAGAACAGGTTTGATACACATGTCAATGAGGACAATATTCAAGGAAAATAACAGGGTCTTCTTCTTTACAGAGATGTGGTCACTTAACAGGTTTGACTTTATGCAAGAGATTTGCATGTAATACCAAATGTAGGAGAATCATAGTTCACATCAATGATATCTCTTTTGCATTTACAACTTATGCTAACTGAAGTCATAACCGGCTAACACATGTTATATACCTCTCTTTAGAAATCTAGCAATCTGATTAGTCGAAATTGCAGTCGTGATTTTAGCCATTCTCCTCATACCCACCTACCAGTCAATAGTCTTTTGAAAAGTGCCCTCATAACCTCCTACCGGTCAATAGTCTTTTTAAAAATGCCCTCATGCTGCGATCCCCATGCATTGGTTTCCGTGTTAAAATTGTCTTTGTGCGAGCTCGGGACACCGTACACTGCTTTTTGTCTGCGATTCCCAAATTATTGAAATTTTCAGTCATTTTTCCAGCGAAGATTAACAGAGTTTCTCAGATTTTCCATGATGTTTTAACCAATCTTTTAATCAATAAAAGGATAAGGTAAGAATTCTTGGTAGATTTTTGAATGCTTCAACATTCAAGGTCTGGCTGTTTTATAGGCTCTCCGGAACCCAGGTGCCCTTGGGGTCATGGCTGGATGTGCACGTTCCCTTGAGCCTATCAAACAGCCAGGCCTCCCAAAGCAGTCAATATCTCTATAATATCACAGAAATGCCCCCCCCCCCAAATGTCATCTTGTCTTGGAGGGCGCTAACCTTGTAAAATGATGAGCCAATTATGCCCTTCTGGCTCCAAAAAGGTGATGCATCACAAGAAAGGATCTCTGTTCATATTGATGATGACAGTGCCTTCCATAAAGCAGCAGCATCAACAGCCTGTACTAGGCACTCATGAGGCTTTTCATCTTTGTACAGACATTTTAATATTTAACGTTCTGACAATTTCAATATGTGTTTCATCAATGATAAAAATGCATAGTCAACATGACTAAGGACATTTGAGATCAAGTCAAAGATTCATTGACACGGTTACAGACACTGAAGATAGAGAGAGAGAGAGAGAGAGAGAGAGAGTGAGAGGGAGATGGGGGGGGGGGGGTAAGCAATGAATGAGTCAACATTGTGCCCTGTCTGGGTTTTCCTATATTCAATACTTGAATTGCACCAAGTGTGTTTACATTCATATAAAAAAATGATCATATTTAAAGCAACATTCTT